>WBNQ01033902.1:0-23332 GCA_013401375.1 Spizella passerina | reverse complement strand
TCTGTGAGACTTTCCTCAATTTTTTTCCTCCTGCTTGACACATGTGTACTTGGTGTCGCCTTCTTCTACAATATCATTGTCATGTATACTGGGAGTTAATAAGATCATCTTGTTCATAGACTCTCTCCATGGAATGTGGAGATAAGAAAAAAATTATGTCTCTATTTCCTTATAAAGAAACCATTTGCTCTCTTTTTACTTCATCCTTTTCTTACTCTGTGATTGCAAATGACAATGGCCAGAGTGAGTTTGTGTTTGATTTTCCAAGCACCCATATCAAAAATCTCTTCTGAAATGCTCTTAGTGACATTCCCATGTCCTTTTGGTTCCATCCTCTCTAAATCTGCAGAGCTGGATAAGTATCTCATTCCTCCAGAAGCCTCACTGGGATTATTGCCTCTGTGGTTTCTCCATTGCAATCTCTGTGTTTCAAGTCCAGTACAGTTTAATGTGCATATTGCCCTCCTTCTCCTAAAGCCTCTCAAGGAGCAATTCTCCCTGCTCCCTCATGTGGGTGTGAATGGCACAGGGAAGCTCTTGGCAGCACATAAAACCTCTCCAGGATCAGTTTGATCAGCCAAAGGTCCCAACCTCTGTGTTGACTGTGCTTGGATTTTTATCAGCCATGGACTAGTGGTAAGAGGTGTGTTCATTCTTTCCTTTGCCTGTACACCTGGAACCACACCTAATCTAAGGTCTAATTCTCCAGAAGTTTACTCTAAGAGAAATCTGTCCGTATCCTGCAGATTTCCACCAAAGAGGGAGTTCTGCCCACTGATATAATTTTTATTAACACAGCTGATGCCAGGTTGTGTTTTTATGGTGTCTGATAAATAACAGGTAGATCTCTGCTCCTTCAAGGACTAGCTTTGAAGTGGTGATGGGATTATCAGAATGGGGTTTTTTTTTTGGTGTGTTGTTTTATGGGGTTGGTTGTGAGGTGGAACTGTTCCTGCTGTTAGGGGTGATTTTTCAGAAGAAATGCTGAATATTGGCTTTCTTCTTTAGTTTTTGAAAATCGAAAAATGTGTAACTTTACTGACTTGAGTGGTATTTTTCCCAGTGTATGAGAGATACATGTGAAATGGAGAGATTCTGTTTCATAGCTAATGAGGACAGATTGCAACGATAGGCAATGATTTATGACCATGTGAAATTTCTTTCTTATTTGCATTGAAGACACAAATAGTGACATTTTTTTGCTGTTATTGTAAAAGACACAATGTAGAAATTACAGCCTGGGAGGGGAAGGCAGGCCTGCCATGGCTCCTGTTTTCTGTCCTGCTCCAGAAGGTGCTGTAGAATTGATAGGAGCGTGATGGTAAAACAAATGAATTTGGGGATGTCAGAAATGTAGTGCAGTTCATTGTAGTGCAGTTCATTGTTACAACTTTGCAAGGCACAATCCAAAATGTCTGTGGTGCCGCTGTTGAGTCCTTTTGTAGCTCAAGTTGCACTTCAGTTCCACAGCCATGTCCTCATCTGTGCCAGCCATCACAGGCCCTGTGCTCTGATGGAAACTGGGGCAAATCAGTATCTTCACACTGGCCAAGGTGCTTTGCCANAGTTCAATGAAAGGTGTATAATATTTGAGTTTATCAAGTATCCTAGTTTTGGCATGCTTGTATATAGAGTGACTCTTGTATTTAGGCATTATCAGTTTGCTGCCTAAAAGTGTTGCGAGTTGGGGCCCAATTTTACAGTTTATTTTGCAAGTTTATGTTGGTGATCAAGAAAGTGAGGCTTTAGCCTGGCAGCCTTGCAGGTGTCCCAGGGGCAGACACTCCAGTGCCTGGGGAGCATTTCTCTGCAGCCCTGGATGTGTTCAGAGAGGTTCAGCCCCCTCAGGGTTGCAAGAAGTGTCAGCTGAGAGTGTTTTGATTGGCCTGTGCTTATATGGAGTACAAAGGTATTGCTCTGTCTCATACAAGACAGGTAGATATAGAATGATGATGAGTGTTGGTTTCCAGGTGGAAAACCTGAGTTTGTGTTAAGCAGAACCCGTCTGTCTAGTTTATCTCCCCCATGTGAAATAATTGGCAAATGGGTTGTCCCATCTGCTGGACATGACCACATTAAGTCTATTTGTTCTATGAACACTTGATACAATTTTAGGATTCTAAGGAAATTTCTGCAAAAGATGTCATACAAAATCAGTAGTTCTTTTCTATGTCATCTTGTTTATGAGCTAGAAGTAGAAAGAGGGTTCACTGGAGCAGGGCTAAGATCAATAGCTATGTGAATTTTAATGGGACCTTCTTTAACTGCTGAGTGCTGCCTTCTTTTAACTCTGTAAAGTAAAAGATCTTTTGTCAACAGGTGCCTTTTACAGCCTCCAGTCTCATTGTGGCTGCTTGTGGACTATCTTAAACAGAAAGTGGAAAGAAGGGAATTGAAGAATAACTTGATTCTTACTACTGTAATGTAATTTCACTTAAAATAAACTTTCTATCATTTTTGTTTAATATATAAGCTTGGTTAGTATATTCCTTTTTTCCACTGTTACTTTATCTTTGTACGTTGTCCTTGTTTTCAGTCTGTGAGACTTTCCTCAATTTTTTTCCTCCTGCTTGACACATGTGTACTTGGTGTCGCCTTCTTCTACAATATCATTGTCATGTATACTGGGAGTTAATAAGATCATCTTGTTCATAGACTCTCTCCATGGAATGTGGAGATAAGAAAAAAATTATGTCTCGATTTCCTTATAAAGAAACCATTTGCTCTCTTTTTACTTCATCCTTTTCTTACTCTGTGATTGCAAATGACAATGGCCAGAGTGAGTTTGTGTTTGATTTTCCAAGCACCCATATCAAAAATCTCTTCTGAAATGCTCTTAGTGACATTCCCATGTCCTTTTGGTTCCATCCTCTCTAAATCTGCAGAGCTGGATAAGTATCTCATTCCTCCAGAAGCCTCACTGGGATTATTGCCTCTGTGGTTTCTCCATTGCAATCTCTGTGTTTCAAGTCCAGTACAGTTTAATGTGCATATTGCCCTCCTTCTCCTAAAGCCTCTCAAGGAGCAATTCTCCCTGCTCCCTCATGTGGGTGTGAATGGCACAGGGAAGCTCTTGGCAGCACATAAAACCTCTCCAGGATCAGTTTGATCAGCCAAAGGTCCCAACCTCTGTGTTGACTGTGCTTGGATTTTTATCAGCCATGGACTAGTGGTAAGAGGTGTGTTCATTCTTTCCTTTGCCTGTACACCTGGAACCACACCTAATCTAAGGTCTAATTCTCCAGAAGTTTACTCTAAGAGAAATCTGTCCGTATCCTGCAGATTTCCACCAAAGAGGGAGTTCTGCCCACTGATATAATTTTTATTAACACAGCTGATGCCAGGTTGTGTTTTTATGGTCTGATAAATAACAGGTAGATCTCTGCTCCTTCAAGGACTAGCTTTGAAGTGGTGATGGGATTATCAGAATGGGGTTTTTTTTTTGGTGTGTTGTTTTATGGGGTTGGTTGTGAGGTGGAACTGTTCCTGCTGTTAGGGGTGATTTTTCAGAAGAAATGCTGAATATTGGCTTTCTTCTTTAGTTTTTGAAAATCGAAAAATGTGTAACTTTACTGACTTGAGTGGTATTTTTCCCAGTGTATGAGAGATACATGTGAAATGGAGAGATTCTGTTTCATAGCTAATGAGGACAGATTGCAACGATAGGCAATGATTTATGACCATGTGAAATTTCTTTCTTATTTGCATTGAAGACACAAATAGTGACATTTTTTTGCTGTTATTGTAAAAGACACAATGTAGAAATTACAGCCTGGGAGGGGAAGGCAGGCCTGCCATGGCTCCTGTTTTCTGTCCTGCTCCAGAAGGTGCTGTAGAATTGATAGGAGCGTGATGGTAAAACAAATGAATTTGGGGATGTCAGAAATGTAGTGCAGTTCATTGTAGTGCAGTTCATTGTTACAACTTTGCAAGGCACAATCCAAAATGTCTGTGGTGCCGCTGTTGAGTCCTTTTGTAGCTCAAGTTGCACTTCAGTTCCACAGCCATGTCCTCATCTGTGCCAGCCATCACAGGCCCTGTGCTCTGATGGAAACTGGGGCAAATCAGTATCTTCACACTGGCCAAGGTGCTTTGCCAAATGAGCTGGAGCCTGGACACAGCTCTGGTTCAGGATGCTCAAATTCAGCTACTAGGGGCTGTTTATGGGAGTGTGCAGCCAAATTACAGATAGTCCAGTTCAGTATTTCTGAATTTGTAATTAAACTGTGTTGGCACAAACTGAATATCCTTAGACTGTGGCAACTGCAGAAGGCTGTGGTTAACTTTTACTGTGTGTGGGTTGGGAGTTCCTCCCTTGTGGGAGTTCAGCTGGTTGTCATGGGTGGTGAGCTGGCCTTCATTGACAACAAAGACGTCAACTTAAGGCCATGGGAAATGGGATGTTAGGAAGGAAAATGTCTGGCTAAGTTATGGTGAGAAGAATGGGATAATGGGAATGGTTATGTTAATGTTGTTGTTCCGTGTTGTTCCATAACATAAGGTTATGTCTCTAGTTCCTGTTCTTGATTGGTTTGTAGCATGTTACACGTAAGGCAATGTTCTTAGTTCTCTGATGATTGATTCCCTGCCCTCAGATGAAACCCTATATATTGTTGAGTTTGCCCCATTGTCAGGTCTTCAGAGGACACCCTGTACTACGTGCTGCTTGTGTTTTCTTTGCTTCATTATTAACAATTTATTCCGGACTACTTTGTCAAACCCTTCCTATTACTTCTTTCCCACAACCCCTGGCTGGTTCCGTCCTGAGGTCATGGCAGCTGGACCATGACACCCTCTCCTCCCTGTTTTGTTTAATTTCCTCTTTTTATTTCCTTTTCCTTTTTCGTTTTCTGTTTTTTTTTTTTTTTTAAAGTTCTTTCCCCTTGTCTCTGAGGTATTCACTAGTGAAGCCCTGGCTCAGGTGCATCACCCAGCTGATGTGCCTACAGCACTCCTGGTCCAGAGGTGGCTTGGGTTAGTGCTGTGTACATGACCAGCAGGCCATGCTCACCTGGCCTGTACCTAACCGTATGGCCAGGCCCGGAGTGGTGTCTGTGAAGTACAGTTGTGATTTCAGGGCTTATGTACAGAGCATTAATGCAAAAATGGATATTGTACAGTTCCAGTGGGTTCCCTAAAACACTTGGATGGGGGAAGAATAGTAGTATGCAACAGGAAGGCTGCCCTAGAGAAAGGACATACCTTGTTGGTTTGCTAGAACTTTCAATCAGCAGTTGCTGAGGTCTGGAGCATGTGTTCAGGCATACTTTTCATTCTTGGTTATAATTTTACCAAGAAACTTGTAGTATGTATTCTAAAAACTTTATCCTCTGGCAGTTCTTCAAAATATGCATGAAGTCATTTATTGTTAGATCTCTTTGCAACTCATATCTAATCTTCCATCCACTACGAGTTCAAGACTACTTTTGGCGTGACTGCTTTTCAATTCAAGGCATCTCATTGACTCTACAATTCAGATTATTTTTCACTGGATATATTTATCAAGTTTCAGGCCAGAGACTTTCAGACTTATAAGCCTCTTAAAGGGGGGGAAGTGCTGACATAGCCTTAAATTGTGGTATGGCAATGTTACAGTATAATTACCTTTATCTATCACCAAACCCCCTTTCAGTGTCCTGGCTGTGTGCTGTGGGCCTCTTGATGGAATGCTCCATTAGACTGAGATTTTTCATGGGGAAAAAATCTTTAGAGCAAACCATGATAAAGTGCTTTTATAAGAGTAGATGTAGGGGCAGTGGCAGGGTGATGAGGAGAAGAGAGATGGTGCTGAGTTGCGGGAGGAAATATTCGGCAGCATTAGTGGTAGATCTGTATTAGAAAGAGGACAAAATAATTTTTTTCCTCCCCCTGTGTATCAGTCATGTTACTGCTTGTCTTCCAGATGCTTTGACAACCCAAAGTTTAGCATAAGCTGTGGAATTTAAGCAAATAGTATGTGTATTTTTACTATGCACTGGAGTATTGGACAAAGATGTACAAGCTGGCAGACACCAGGCTGGCTGCAGAGTGGAGAGCAATATAATGCTGTCACAGTGCTGCTGCTCTTGAGCTGCTGCACCTGGCAGGAGAGGGTCTGGGAGGTTTGGAACAAGGCTGTGAGGGTTTCATTACTGATCTGGAGTTCGTGTCCTGTGTTGTGTCCTTGATTCTGTGCTCGTTTGATCGCCCTTTCAGCTGACCTCAGATCTCTGAACTGTGGGCTTGGTGTGTCAGATTCATCTCCTTGAAACAAAGGTAAATTGGAAAAGGTTGGGAAAGGTGAAATGCAGACCAGGAACAAAGGGATAAGTGCTTTTGTAATGCAGAGCTTTCAGGTACATCAAGAGAGGCCCAGCACTACTGCAGGTTTCTGCTGGATCACAGATGGAATCACGGAATCATCTCGATAGCTGGAATGTAACAACACCCCTGCTGGGTATCTGGGGTTTATATTGATTGTGAAAAACTACAAGTCATGTAAAGCACAAATAAAAAGAACATTTAAGGACAACACTGAAAACCTACTTAGGAGCTTGTGTGTGTATTTTATATAGACACAGAAAGGCTTTTCAATTAAGTAAATATTTGTACTTACTTGCTATTTGTCTGCGCTGTGGTACAGTTGCTGTCTGCTGTTTAATTGGGAAGGCCATGGTGTATCCATTACTGGAATGGAGCCATGATTAATGCTGTCTGAGATGTATGGGAGCATTTCCTGTGCAGGGCCTGTGTAAACAGGTGGAAAAGGGAAAGAAGAATTTGTGAATTGGAGAATATTAACATTTTGGGTGCAGGTAGCTACTGAGGTAAATTAAATTTCCATAGAGAGCTAAAGGGAAGTAGTTTTAGGTTTTTAGGTCACTTGAGGGAGTTTAGAGTATCAGATTGATTAATTTCTATTTGAGCATCTTTACATTTCTGTTTAGTATTTTGTCTTGGTGGATAACAAAATTCAGTCTCCTTTAATACAGATCTGTTTTCTGTAGGGTGTGTCATAGGAAATACACTCTTAGAAAAGAGTGCACTAAGCACGTTAGAATTGCATCTCACTTGCTCTGTGTGCTCAGTCATTTATCTCACCACAGAGAATGTGAAATATTCCAGACATGTTGATTTATTCTTCAAGTAGCAACGGATGGAGCCCAGAGCACTGCGAGTTGTGAAAATGGTTTCTAGTCCATTATGCTGTTACAAAGCAGTGACTGTACTGAATATCATTAATGAGGAACATTATCATACAAGAGGAACTTATTTTAGGCAGGAGCAAAACAAATCCGGTACTTTGCTGCAAACTAATGGAGTCAGTTGAGGGGGAGTCATCGTTGTCCTGGAGTGGGGACCCTGCTTCAGTGCAGAACAGCTCTGTCCAAGGGTCACTGTGCAGCCCATGGCTTAGACACTGAGCTGTGCCCAGCAGAGCATGAAGGGGGCATCTGCAGGAATCCATAAAATCAGGAGAATTTGGGAAAGCTGCAAAAGTCAGGCCTCAGAGACAGTAGAACTGTGATTAGAGCTAAGCAGTAGCCATAAGATTGGTCAGCAGAAAAATTATGTAAGAGACAGAAAAGCAAGGACAAATAGAACAATGGTCTGTGTATTAATGCTTGTCTAGAATAACTCCCTAAGCTACAGCAAAGTATATCTGGCAAGATGTTAGGAAGCTCTAAGCTTAATACTGGGCTCTGTGCATTGTGTTTTAAGTCTTACAAGTAGATGTTGTACTTGAAATAAGCAAGCATTGTTTTAACCAAAGGTACGTGTGCTTATAGGGCTCGGATAGAACTACTGTCAATGTGCTTTTGCTTTGTGTGATTGGTCAAGAAACTTATAAAGTGAGTTGTAACATTGAGCTCTTGGTCTGCTGCCTGGGATGTGAGCTGCTGGCATCTTCCCATTGTCATAACCATGGAATGAGAGTGATGCTGGAAAATACAACAGCTCAAGGCACGTTCTCAGCACTCCCATCCCGTTTGTGATTTGTACATACACCCCTGGCTGGCAATAGGCATCTGTGGGGAGGGAGAGGGTGCTGGGCAGGGGGTTGCACTTGAATTTTTTGACAGAAAGGAAGGGAATTGAAGGCACTTGAAATATCATATGAACCAGCCCTTCTGGCTTAGGATGGTCCTCCTAAGAGCTTGAGGCTAGGTTGTGGGGAGTGTTAGGAATGGAGGAAGTGTGTTTGCTCTGAGGTGCTCTCTGCTTTCAACCCCCTGAAGAAATTGGCAGTTTCTCCGCAATAGTTTGTCCACCCTGTTAAAGGAAGGGAAAAACAAAAACCCAAACAAAAAACCTCCACACATTCAGGTTTAGCATGCTGCATGTTGAATCTGCTTCAATGGGGATGACATCATGAACTGCCCTCATCCATATTGAACATGGGCACTCTGGCCTTTACCCTGGCAGAAGGGGAAGCTAAAAGGGTAGCAGCTTGTGATTTGCACATCCCATAGCGTGGTTTGCTTGAAAGATAAGAGCCTTATCAAATTCTGCAGCAATGAGTTAGTGGTTATGTGCCAAATCACGTAAATTATAATTCTTTTGGTTTAACCTTCAAATATCCTGTAGCAATTCTACAAGAACTTAACTACTGCACCTCAAACAAATTAGGTTCAGCATTCTACAGACTGAGGCTTGAAGTCATGTTGTGAACTGGATTCTGGTTCTGTGAATATTAATAGACTAGAATGATGAATTTTCTATTTTAATTATGATCCTCTGTGAGGTGGATATAACATTTATTTTTCAAAATATTAGCGATTTTTACCTTGAAGGAGACCTTAGTTTCTTCATATGAACCCAAAAGGAGAATCTTAGTAGACCATACTCTGCTTTTGACTTTTCTTCTGCTAATAAAAAGAGAAGTTGGCTTCTAATTTAAGAATATTACATGAAAATGCTATCTAAGAAGCTGCATCTAAAAAGACTGATTTCTCATCTCTAGACCTTGTTGAAAGTTGAAAAGATTTTTTTTTCTTTAAAGAACTTGGCTCTGTTTTAATATTGCTTTTTTGTTTGTTTAAAATGCTGTATATTTCTAAATAAGTGCAAACATCAGTATGCAAATGTAGGAAACACTTGGTATGTTTAAAGTGCTGGAAATTTTGGACTGATATTTATCTAATGTGAAATAGAAAGGCAGCAGATCTGTGACTTTTAAAAACAAATTCTAGAAATTGTATCTGACACTTTGGAATGCTCTGGAAAATGTTGATGTGCTTCAACATATTGCCAATGTTTGTCTTAGAAAAGCTCAAGTGTAGGGAAATTCAGGTGTTCTTTTCTGTGTCAGAAGTCTCTTTGTGCTGCAGGCTGTGGCTGAGAATGACACGAGACCAAGGGCTGAACTTCAGTCCTGGTGCTGAAGAATGGGCAGTGAAAAAAGCCAAGCAAGGTTCTCACACGTCTTACCTGATAAAATAACGCAACTGTTCAAATATGATTCCCTCCCCTCCTCCCAGGATGCATATTTCTGTATTTTTATTGTCACTTTCTAAAGAAGATGGGATGTTATGATGCAGCAGGTATCTCATTCTCCCTTTTTATAGGGGGGGAAATGCAAGGAATCCACTGACTTTGCATTGTTTGGCCTTACACAGTTTCTTCCACAGAGCTCTGGGAGTTGGTAGGAATTAACCAAGTATCTGTTTGTTGAGGGAATATAGTTTGTTTTCCTTTGCACTCAGGCTCCAAATCAATTTATAATAAGAATGAGTATATATTTAGTTCTGTTTACACGTATTAGCTGCTTTACTCTCAATAGGCATTAAAAAAAGATAACATCACAGTTATTCTAAGACTTTAGTCTCTCAACAGGGCAAACATCAAACAAAAGGCATATTAACGTGAGCTGAATTTTGGAACCTTCCACAAGCATTTATATTTAAAATATTTATTTGTGGCAAGATGGAGACTTCTGGAGTGACCAGAAATGGTGGGTTTTGCTTTGACCTCAAGTAAGTTGTTCTGTATTTCCATTGCCTGCTTTCATGTGAGTGTTTTTACCAACTTATTTTTAACCGATGTCTTAGTTTGTGTTTTTGTTTGTCTGCTTTTAAGGGGGCAGGGAATGGTGAGATTTTCTGGTTTTAAATTTAATACCAGTCCTCTGGCATTTGCCAGAGGATACAAAAGTTGTAATGCCAAAAAAGAGAGGAAGAAGAGAAGCTCCACCCCCCTTCCCAGCAAATGTTCCCCAAAACCACAAAAAAGAAGCTAAAAATATAGTTGCTAAAAATAACCAAGAACCCAGTTAAGTCCCAAGAAAATGCTAATTATAAAAAATTTATTGTCTTAGTATGTAGATGCAGTGATATGTTAGTCTTAGCTTACATTGTACTAACTTAGTACGCATGTATAACCCAAAAGTAAATTAAAAAGCAACGAAAAAGACTACAGAGCTTTCTTCAGTGACAACCCCCAAAAACTTATGCAACCACCAAACCGAATAATAATGCATACATATAAAAGTAATAATNTTTAATTTTTTTTAATAAAATAATTTAACAAACATAACACCTACCACAGCAGCATCTCCAGCACAGGCTCTGGCCTCTGGCTAGGCTGTGGGATTGGCAGGAGCCAAGGNAGTAAAAAACCAAAAATAAAAAATAATATTAACACTTAACATATAAAAAGTAACTTTCACTTAGCAAACTCGTACATTAAATAACAAAAGTCCTTAAACTCTACCTGCAANGAAGTGGAGCTGCAGGTCTCTGCCAGGGAAAGGCCTTTGTGTTCTCTGTGGGGAAGGGAGTGCTCTGCTGATGCTCTTGGTCTGGTTGGGTCGGCTGTGTTTCCCAGCAGCCTTATCCCCAGCCAAAGGCTTCATTGCAGATTTACGCTCAGTTAATGCTGCTCTGCAGATTAGAATTCTTCAGTGCCCAACTTTGCTGCTTCATATTGTTGAAATGACCGATATGTGTTCAGTGATCGGGCTGACTGCTTTTTATGCTAGGAATAATGCTGGCAGTTCTGGCTTTAGCTAAGGCTGTGGCTCATGCTGGGCGTGTGCAGTGTGGGAGTCCAGCCAATTTAATGCAGCAGCAGTTTGACCCGTGCCCTTCTCCATCTTCTCATTGTTGCGCTTCATGCTGGTTATCATTTGATAGGCTGTCAAAGCAGAGTTTGTACTTAATCCTAATTGCAAGTACTATTAACAAAGAAATCCTAAATCCACTGAGATTAAAGCAGGCTTTCACAACTCCTGTTATTTCTGGATGTTGGTGTGTGTTGTGGGGACTGACTTGGGCTGGTGTAAGTGACACAGCTGACACCAGCTAAAGTGCACCTATGTCTTGTGTTTAAGAATTCTGTGTGGGGTGATTGCAGTGCTCTGCTGGCAGCAAGATCTCACAGATCAATAGAGCTGCTTGACTTTTCTGTCTTTTTGTGATCACTAGGATGTTACCTGTGATGCTGTGACTTTGGCAAATGATCAACACTAATTCTGCTGTTATCTACCCCTCAAGCCAATTGTTGTGTTAATGAAAACAGGACTGATTTGGAGAAGAATTATACAAACATAGCTTCCTTCCAGAAGCATGAGATGTCTTAAACTGAAATGCCTTTATAGTTAATAAAACAAAAGGCTTTTGTTTAATCCAAGTGTTGCACATCCCTGGTTTAGAGAAAACAAAGGCACAGCTGGTTTTGAGCTGGATGGAATTTTTTGGTTGATTTGCAGGGGTTTGTTTTAGTTTAGGATAGATGGTCAAAAAGGTAATGGCTTCCTAGGAAAGAGAAAGTGGCAATGAAGCTAAAAGAACTGAATTGAAAAGTGTTTATTTTTGTAAAGCTAGAGGGGGAAAAAGGCAGGAGAACAGCACTGTTCTGATTAATGGAAACATAATTAGGAGCCCAACAATTCCAAATATCTGTTGTACCCAGGGAATTCTTCTTGCAGAGTGTGGTTTTCCTCACTCATTTCCAACTTCGTTTTTGTTTTAGATGCAACTGTTTAATTAAAGATTATGCAACCAATTAGAGTATCAAAGGCTGTATGCTTTGTAGTGTATTTAGTCAAGTTATTAATTAAATTGTTACAAATTGAGGAGTTTCCTGGGTTCACTGGATCTTTGTTTCTGCTTTTATTTATGGTTTGGTGTTTGGAGAAGTCTTCTAAAGCCTAGAGGGTAGTTAGCACCTAGTTAGAATCTCTGATTTTTCTTTTTAGTAGGCTGGATCAAGGGAAGTTTTCCTTGCTTTATAATATTTTTTTTTAATAACTGCAGTGAAATGATAAGTTAGTGCTGAAATTTGATATATTTTATATTTATCTTTATCTAATGTTGTTCAAGGGATTTATTTATAAGTAAGAATAAACATTCTACTGTACTGCAAGGAGACTTACAGAAGTAGTTTTGTTTATATACAGTCTCCAGCTGGAACTGCAGACATAAGCAATAGTTTAATATCTTGCTGGCCATCTGGGAATGGGATTTGTTTAAGGGAAAAGCATAGCACCATAGATCACACATTATGTATTTCTCTACGTATTGAACGTCTTTGCCAAATATTCTTCTGGTGTCTTGTCTGTACCTCCTGCAGAGAGAAACAGCTGCAGTCCTAAAGTGACCATTTGCTCACCATTTTAAAGGCACATCTCTTCTTTCCATTTTTCTGGTTTTTTTCCTCCCGAAAAGCTTGTAGCCTAATGGAGGCTTTTAGAAAAGCTATTTTAAAAAAGACAGCCTCTTGCAGTCCCTCCTGTTGGTGGTTTTGTCATATCTCCCCCACACACCTGCAAAGCTGAAAAATGCCATAGTTAAAATATGAATTATCAGCATTAGTGGTGTAGGCATTGCATTTATTTCTACATGGGCATAAGAATACACATTGAATGAAAACAATTCATTATTGTTTTTGTGAGCACTGCCTCTCAAATGCTCAAAATGGCTGCGTTTTACTCAGTCTTGCAGTGCATTACAGCAAACTGACATGTGCTGAACTGATTTAAAAACCTTCTTCCTGGATGTTAAAGCAACTTATGAAATATACTGTGAACTGGATTAACTGCTTTTTCACTACATATCTGCTGGGGGTGGGAGTGGAAGTTAATTTCTGTGAAATTAACCTGCAACAGCAGGTCGGTCTTCCTCAGGTGCTGTATCTTTGAATTTGAGTTTCTTAGTGATCATGGATTTAGGGTTCTTTGTATTTGAAGTAATTTACAGCACAGAGCATTGTGCAATATTGGTGAAATTCTGTCTTGAGTAAAATGATTTTTTTCATAGCTTTTTATTCTACCTTTTGAAGGAGAGGCTACTTGGTTCTAACTAGCTTCCAAATAAGTAGACAGCTTTCAGCTAAAACTGCTCTAAGTTATTTAAACAAATTCTAAAATTACATTTTGCCGAACTTTTTTCCTCCAGATAAATATTTAGTATGTACCAATAGATGACAGTACTTGATATATATCTTCTAAGCCCTGATACTGTTTTGATTCAGTTCAGATTTCTTAAGCTTTGTTTCTAGGTAGGATCCCACCACTTGACTGAATCTACTTGAGATTTATAGCAATTCTTTGGTTTGTGTTGTCAAGTACAAGTGTTGTGACAAGGCAGGTGGGGATGTGCCCCCATGGAGGGTGTTGTGCAGCAGTCCTGAGGAGAAAATTGCACCCACCACCTTCCCTTGTGTCAAGAGGAGAAACATTTTGAAAATATCCTACTGATGTATTAATATAGAAAAAAGACAACCTTCTCCCTCTATTTTTTTTTTTGGTGATAAAAGAGGTAAAGGCAATGCACTGAATCTGAAAGGGAGACTATTTAGTTTTCCCTTTGTGACTAAGGGAAATGAACCTGTGGAATGAGCTATGGCATGAAAATGAAGCCAGTTAGAGGTAGTTAAGGAGATATCAATACTGATAACTGTATAGAAATATAAAGACATTATGACTGCATATAACAAACATCTGTATTTGTTTGTCACTACATTAACTATTTACAAGGCAATTTTCCCCACAACATGTAGATGTGTATTATGTACCTCTGAAAGTGGGGTACACTGAGCCTGCCCTGAAGGAATTAATAATTTCCCTGCCTCACTGAATGTTTTTTTGTTTATGAATGTCTTTTTCATTAGTACAGATGATTTATTCATTGGATTCATAAATCAGCGTATCTTCTCTACAATACAGAGGATGAGTATATTTTGGGATTCCAGTTTGTTAAATAGTTAGTATAGCCAGCTATGTAGAACAAGGAGTTATGTGCAAGCTGTACTTTGCAGTACTGGCTCATAGTTGTTTGATCTCAAAGATACAAGAATTGGTGACTCCCAAAATGTCCTTCACAAACAGGGTTTAGAAATGGTTATAGACAAAAGATGGGAAGAGTTAAATTAACAGGTAATTTTAGTAAAGTAGAAATAGAAGTTAGGACTGTTACAGCTTTACATAACAGTAGGATCCAATTCCATTTCCAAAAATAATATGGTAATTACTATTTTTATTGTTTGACATAATTAAAAAAATACCATTATGTATCACTGAGTAAAATTACCGTTTGATTAAAAAACACTCCAAGCTGAAATTGTGAGCAGTTTGCTGTAACTGCAATGATCAAGTATTCGGATCTCTACTGCCTTTTTTCATATTGTGTGGGGAGAATGCTTCTATTTTAAAATGATGGAACTGGGCAAAAGGAAATTTATGATCTGAACTTGCTGCAAATCATTTGTATTGATCTGTTTTGTTTCCATTCTGCTGAAGCTAATGGAAATCGTTTGTCACCTGACTTGTCCCAGTAGATTTGGAAAACCACCATACCATTTATCAGGCCAGTTGAAGGTCTGAGCCAGTGTGCTTATATCTGCAATCACGAAGATATATTTCACTTCCGGCNNNNTTTTGCCGAACTTTTTTCCTCCAGATAAATATTTAGTATGTACCAATAGATGACAGTACTTGATATATATCTTCTAAGCCCTGATACTGTTTTGATTCAGTTCAGATTTCTTAAGCTTTGTTTCTAGGTAGGATCCCACCACTTGACTGAATCTACTTGAGATTTATAGCAATTCTTTGGTTTGTGTTGTCAAGTACAAGTGTTGTGACAAGGCAGGTGGGGATGTGCCCCCATGGAGGGTGTTGTGCAGCAGTCCTGAGGAGAAAATTGCACCCACCACCTTCCCTTGTGTCAAGAGGAGAAACATTTTGAAAATATCCTACTGATGTATTAATATAGAAAAAAGACAACCTTCTCCCTCTATTTTTTTTTTTGGTGATAAAAGAGGTAAAGGCAATGCACTGAATCTGAAAGGGAGACTATTTAGTTTTCCCTTTGTGACTAAGGGAAATGAACCTGTGGAATGAGCTATGGCATGAAAATGAAGCCAGTTAGAGGTAGTTAAGGAGATATCAATACTGATAACTGTATAGAAATATAAAGACATTATGACTGCATATAACAAACATCTGTATTTGTTTGTCACTACATTAACTATTTACAAGGCAATTTTCCCCACAACATGTAGATGTGTATTATGTACCTCTGAAAGTGGGGTACACTGAGCCTGCCCTGAAGGAATTAATAATTTCCCTGCCTCACTGAATGTTTTTTTGTTTATGAATGTCTTTTTCATTAGTACAGATGATTTATTCATTGGATTCATAAATCAGCGTATCTTCTCTACAATACAGAGGATGAGTATATTTTGGGATTCCAGTTTGTTAAATAGTTAGTATAGCCAGCTATGTAGAACAAGGAGTTATGTGCAAGCTGTACTTTGCAGTACTGGCTCATAGTTGTTTGATCTCAAAGATACAAGAATTGGTGACTCCCAAAATGTCCTTCACAAACAGGGTTTAGAAATGGTTATAGACAAAAGATGGGAAGAGTTAAATTAACAGGTAATTTTAGTAAAGTAGAAATAGAAGTTAGGACTGTTACAGCTTTACATAACAGTAGGATCCAATTCCATTTCCAAAAATAATATGGTAATTACTATTTTTATTGTTTGACATAATTAAAAAAATACCATTATGTATCACTGAGTAAAATTACCGTTTGATTAAAAAACACTCCAAGCTGAAATTGTGAGCAGTTTGCTGTAACTGCAATGATCAAGTATTCGGATCTCTACTGCCTTTTTTCATATTGTGTGGGGAGAATGCTTCTATTTTAAAATGATGGAACTGGGCAAAAGGAAATTTATGATCTGAACTTGCTGCAAATCATTTGTATTGATCTGTTTTGTTTCCATTCTGCTGAAGCTAATGGAAATCGTTTGTCACCTGACTTGTCCCAGTAGATTTGGAAAACCACCATACCATTTATCAGGCCAGTTGAAGGTCTGAGCCAGTGTGCTTATGTCTGCAATCACGAAGATATATTTCACTTCCGGCAGGGAAAAAGCACCAACTGAGAATGTTGTTCTTATTCTAATGCTGGCTGGAGTACCCCATCTATATATTCATGTGAGTAATTGTAAACCTGACACTGGAATCATGATGGTCCCTGTCTTGTTTGTGGGTTTCTAAGGTCAACAGCAGATCGTGGGGTTCTGTAAATCAGCAATTTGCTACTGCTTTGAACAAGTTGGTAACCATTAAATACATCCTGGTCCTGGTCTATGTTAGGATCAATATGAGCTCCTCATCCTCTTTCTTCAGGAGAGGAAGGGTTGATGACAGTCTCTTGTGTGTGTCCTCCCTTCTGGCACAGTGTCAGTGTGGGGGGACTGCGCGCTGGCCACAGTGTCTCACTTGCCCCAGTCTGTGCTTGCACTTATTATTCTTATGGATGTGATTGGGATAACTCCGCTGCAAACTAAATTACGTCTGCTCTTTGCATCTTGAGACTTTTCTTTCTCAGATGAGTGATCTTTTAGCTGTAGCAACCCCTTGCCATTCCTCCAGACATTTAAAGTGCACTCTGTGATTTTCATGTGAAGGAAATGTGAACTTAAATGACCAAAGGCTTATTCTGGTNTATTCTTAGCTTAGCTAGCCTTCTGAGAACTTTTCTCTCTATTCTTTTTAGTATAGTTGTAATGTAATATATATATCATAAAATAATAAATCAAGCCTTCTGGTCATGGAATCAACACTCTCATCTCCCTCTTCACCTCAAACTCTTGTGACCACCGTCACACAGCAGGACTGACTTGGAGTTGAACAATGTCCCACATGCACATGAGGTTCTATGTGGGGGGAAACTCATAAGGGGCCAGGCCCTAAAAGCTGGTTTGTTTGTGATTTTTGTATCTGTCAGTGCTTCATGGTCTATGTGGCTTGGAAACTGGAAGCCAGGTTTTATTCTGCACCACAATGCTCCTAAATTCTCCTTCTGCTGTGTTCCCCATTGCAGAGTCATGAGCAGGGATGTGGCAGCAAGGAGGAACATTGTCTGGTGTTCGCGATGTTGATTAGAACAATCTGAACATACTGTGATGAAAGATTGAAACAAGCTGTGAAACCCACAAAGTAATTTGATTCACATTTGATAATGTAAGTTAAACCATAGTTCAGTTAATTTTAAACCTAGGCCTAAACAGTTTATTTTTTAAATCCATCTTTTGCAATTCATTATAGGCAGAAGCCTTAGTTGGTTGTCTGGCTTTCTGCTCTGTGAGGTCAGGAACTGACAGCTTTACTCACTGTGTAAAATATGACTATAATTTAAATGGTTCTGTAGGTGCCCAGCTGTATTCCTTGGAAAAGAGAAAAAGGTTTCTAATGCCTGATGTTCAATTTGAAATTTCTATGCACTTCATGATTTAAAATATCCTAAACTTCTGTTATTTTAAAATAATAAAACAGTTAAAAGTGTAATTTTGTTTACTAAAATCTAATAAACTCGGTCATCCTCAGTCTAATGAAGGTTTGTAAAAGTGTTTTCTATAAACAACCCAAGTTCTAGGGCTTATCTGCTGTGCAAGCATTCAGCATTGCTTATGTTCAGTGACAAAGGCAGTGAATGGGAGTGAGAGCTTTAATTCAGGTGTACAACTACAGGATCTGGCATAGCAGACAGCCCTCAGCTCTTCCTCAGGGCTTGCATCTTGTATTCTGCTCATGTTTAGAACTTTCCACAAATCCAACACTAACAATGCTGAATTAGCAAAAGGTATTCGGACAGAAATGAAGACTCTTACAAAATTCAGGAAGAAGTAGAAAATAACTTTAAAAGTAAAGATTATTTTTCTCAGTGGAAATAAATTTGCTTCAGCAATTGGGTCTCTTTTTAGTATGTTCCATTTACAGTTTCATTGATTCAGGTAATTTCTTTTGCAATCCAATCCTTACTGGCCCCTCTCCATGCATAGTTTCTATGATTTTCTGCTAATAGTTTAAGTTCCAATGTGAGCTTTCAGTATTATTTAATACGCAACTTACAGGATGCGTGGGTTGTTTCTAATGTTTACTGGGAGCCCAGTTGGTTCTTCCTGACCAACTCTGGTCCTAAAGAGCAGCAAAACCAAGGCATTTTTTTACATGTGCAAGATGTTTTACCCATCTCTGAATGTTGATCACATCCAGCCACTTAGGGCTTTTTTGTTCTACTGTTGTAGTTGTCGTCAGCCACTCTGCTGTGATTTATCAACCAGGCTGTCACAGACGGCTTTGTACTGCTTAATTAAGGGTAACTTCTCTCTGTGGGATTGAATTTGTCTTCCTTCTAGTATTTCAAAACTAAACAGTGCAATCTTTTTATTCTTGTGAGGGAGAAGTTCCCAAAATGCACTCTTCTGGATTTCCTACCCCATTAATCCCAAATCTTGCATCCCTTTAAAAATATGTGAGAATGTGTGGTTAAAAGCACAAGTCTGATGTACAGACATTTTAAAGTAAACAAGCTCTGCTCCTGAATGATGTCGTTTGCTTCAGTCTGAACATGCACCCAAACCCTAGTTTACAATTGAGAAGCTTCCTCCAGAATCCCTTTCAGGATAAAAAATTTTCAAAATAGGTGACTAAATTTAGGCTTAGGAGTCTATACTTGGGTATTTGAGAAGCTTCGAAGTGACAGATTGCTCTGAAGTTGGTATTGAACTACGGTTTGCAGAAAACTTGAAATATTCTAGTGAGATGGAAGAGACAAGGTTTAATTAGCATTGTAATGTGTGTAGTTTTCACAGCTCTTTGTCTCTCCACCCCCCTTTCTGAAGCTAAATCAGGCAGTCTAACTCTAGCTATATTTATTTCAGTCTTTTGCATTCTCTGCTTCACTGACTTTAAACAATGTCAGTTTGCAAGCAGTGAGGGGAAAACTCAGAAAGGGAAAGACTTATTATGGAATGCTGAAACACAGAGAATAACTCCTGGAGGGATTACATGGAGCTCTGAGCAGGGAAATGAAGGCCTCTCAGATCTCTGAACACTCTGTGACATTAACAATGACTGTGCACAGTCACGAGAGCCAGAACCCACAAAGTGTCCCTGCATGGCACTGAGCACCTTGGGCAAACACAGGAAGGTTTTGTTTGGCTTTCCCTGAGGTGGATTTTGGCATGGCACAGCGTGGGCATGTGCTGTCCCTGGGCAGCTGTGGGGCAGTGACACAGCAGGGACAGGAGCCTCCAGGGGAATGTTTGTTGTTCTGATCTGCTTCAGACAAATGGAACTATGCAAATCCTCAGCCTGATCAACACAGTCTGAAGATCTGGCCAGCAGAAAAGACAAAAAAAAACCAGTTGGAAATGCAAGTAGTTGCTTCCAAGAGGAAACTGCTGTCAAGAAATGAGGTGAACATGTACTTGAGTAGTGATAAGTTAAAATAGAGGATTTTTTTTGTCCACTCTCCATACCCCCCTTTTTTAAATGGGAACAGGAACTGGAATTTTGTGTAAGACATACCATAAGATACAACTGCCCTGTTTTTCATTTTCACAGTGGTTGTGCTGTGCTTTTCCCTGACCTGATGTAATATGAAATGCATGTGATTGGTTTGTCTGTTACCCTGTAACACCAACTTTGAGGGGAACAGGCATGTTCCTTGTATTTGATAGACGACCTCTGTTTATGTGGTACTTGGTTCTTTCATAGTAATGAAATCCTCGGAATCTCCACAGCCATGGAATGTAACCCACCCCTCTCAACATCTTTTTGGTGTATGAGTCACAAAGTAATATTCCTGCTTGTCTTTAGGGAGGCCAGGCAATTCATGTATCTCTTCTGTGTCAAGCTTTCTAACGAAGAACTTCTTCAAAATTTCACTTGATAGAAGAAACTCTTTACTTGTAAAATAAAACTGTTTGATTGAAAGGAGAGATTAATTATTGGAAAATTTGTGGATCTTCCTGCATTCGGCCGGGTATGTTTATCCGTGGGTAGCCTCCTTAGAGGTTTGAAAATATCAAGAACACTAAAGGAAAAATGAATATGAATGGCACATAGTTGAGGAAGGAAGAGATTCTTGCCTTGTGAATCAGGAATGAGTTCCAGAGGGTGCAGAGGTATCCCATGGATACTGCAGCTGATAGACATGAGACACCTTTACTTTTATGTTTGTAAAAAATACTGTTTATAGACAAATGTTCACGAGTGTTGTATGAAGAGTATAGGGGAGTTCAGTGGGTATGGGAGTGCTTGCTACCTTCCCCTGCTACATTACATTTCCCAGAACAATCTAGAAAACATGGATTAAAATGCATTAAAAGTTAATATTACAATGCTCACACTCTGTCAGATTTATCTTTCTCTTAGATGTCTGAGCCAGCTTTGGGAGCAGTACAACTGGTTCCTGCTCTCATGCCCTCCAGGTTGCTGTTTATAATTACCTCCTTCCACTCTTATTGGTATTTCATTAAACAGGAGACCTACAAGAATGGTGATAAAAGCCTTATGGCTATGCTGTGCAGTTTTGAAGTGCTTTCCTGTACTTGTATCTTGAAAATAGCAAGAGTTGTTGGGGATGGGAGCAGAGTCTCTCTGCTTACAGATGCTTGCAAGGAGGGCTATTTTTTTTTACTGTGTTAAAACCAAAAGAAACAAAGACCCCCAAGTAAACCAAAAATACAAAGCTCCACATATTCCCAGTTCTCAGTAACCATTTATATTGCATTTAAAACATTGCTATTCATCATTAACTCAAAATTATAAATGTAGCTACATTTAAACTAATCAAACATATTTAAAGATATATATACAGCAATTTTTTTTCAATCTTGATATCCAGTTACTTTAACATCAAATAACATACCCTTTATCTAGTTCAATAAATGTGACATTGTACACCTGTTTGCAGGAATATTTAACTCCCAAGTATAGATTTATAGCTATTTCTAATTGTAATCAGATGCAAATTAATATGCTTCCATCCCTACATTTTAATTGAAGTATAATAATCTGTAATTTTAGGGAAATACAGGATTTTGGTGAGACAAAACTTGTATTTCTGGTTTTTCTAGTCATAAATGGGAAAATTGCAGTGCCGTGGAATTTTTCTTGCTAGTATTTTAGCTGGTAGACTGAACATGCTTTGACAGAGTGACATTGCATGAATATTTCAGGTTTATTACCAGTTTATATGGTCTGTATATTTTTTTCTACAATGCAGTCTTTTGCTTGTGTTGTGTACTGTAAAATAGGAATTAAGGGCACATCAGGACTTTTTCTCTCCCTTGCTAGCTATGAGTTATTCGTATTTTATCTAAGGCACCATGACTTTTTTTTACTTCTTGCTAGAGTGCCATGATTGATCTTGTAATTTCTCTTGTCCTTACTGCTGCCTTCTCTAGGTTTTTTTCTCTGTGTCCCTGAGGTATCTTTTAGGACACTGGAAGGTGTACCTGTCTGATTAGAAGGAAAATAAAAATTAAGATGTGGAGTTCATTATTCTCTCCCCACTCCTCTTGCCTTCTCCCTGGAGTATTCCCCAGCCTCTTCTGTGGGTGTGCTGGGAGTCCTTACCCTGCCTAATCTGATATTTGTTTTCGTCCATGCACTGTGTTTTGAGTTTGATTTATTTCAACCCAGAATCACAAAACTTATCATCACTCAGTAAAATTTGTATTTATAAGTCTGGTTGGGCTAATGTAGAAGAGTTTGCTGTACATAATTTAGAAACATGTCCAATTCTACAAGTAAAATTTAATATTCTGGTTACCAGGGGGCTACAGAGTAGGATTGAGACTTTTTACTGATGATGTGAAGTAAGTGTGTGGTGTCCACAGAAATCAGAGTGGCCAGGGAACATTTACAGTGGTTGGGCAATAATTCACCTGCAAGCCAATGTTCCATTTCAGTGTTTCATGTCCTTTGTGTGGAGCAAATTGTCTTGCTAAGACTGAGTCTGAAAAGCAGTCCAGGATGGGACTTGAAAGTAAGTGCAGATTATGATTCAAAACATAGGGCTATTATTCATTGTGCTTTCGTATTTTGAATTCAATGGGGGAATGTCAAGCATCTATGAATATAAATGTGGAAAAGTTCTGTAACATCTGCTACTAATTTCTGCCAGATGAAAGTGGTAATTATGATGAATTTTTTTTTTGTTGATGATGCTGATACATTGGCCTAAACAAATTCACTTGCAGACTCTGAATATCTAATTGAAAACACATGATTGTATCACCAGATTGTTGACTTAGTTCTCATTTAAATTTTAAATTTGTTTTTATTTGCTGGAGAGTTTGTGGCTTGCTGCTTTAGTGCAAAAAATATTGCAATGAAATCAGGCATTTTTAATGCATTAAATGAAAAGAATGTTTAGAGATATTGGATTTGTGCAGTTGGAATTTAGGAATTGGATTATATTATTCAGTTATTTTTAGGTGGTACAATAACTTTGTTAAAATAACCTTTTGTCTTTCAAACAAACCAGTCTTCACTGAGGCTTTGACCTTGTCTGCTGCCACCAGTGCAAACCCTTGCTATTATGGGTGATGCTCTTCCGTCTTGCTTTTTCCTGCACTGTTGTGGAGTGCTTATGACATCTAAGGACAGTGACCAAGTGGCAGGAAGGCTGTTAAATCATTGAACGCTCAGTGGTGTTTTCTGTCCTGTAAAGGACTTCTCTGGCGAGAACACAGTGTGGACGCAAAATACGGTAATTTTCTAGATTCTAGAGAGTCCACCACAATTCTTGTTTCATAAGGATGCCTGAGATAAGAGACTGAAACATTTAAACTATGTGTGAAAGAAGCATAGCTCATCTTTGTGTTGCAGAAACATGCTTGTTCTGCCCCTGTTTTCTTAGATATGGATGATTTTTCATAGGGAGCTTCTGAGTTTTCCTGTTTGTGCTCTTGTGGCTGCAGTGGAAATTGGGTTTTGGAAGTTGATAGTGTGATGGACAAGACTTGGCTGGCCCTGGTAGGATGCTGTATTCATAAAGGATTTGTCTTGCTACTCTTCTGTGTCCTTTGTATTACAGTAGGA
>WBNQ01033900.1:88559-132803 GCA_013401375.1 Spizella passerina | reverse complement strand
ACTTCTCACATAAAAGAAAGTGGCTTTGAAACCCATAAAAAACACAGTTGCACATGACAGGCTTCTCTGTAGCTCTAAGGTAAGTCATATTTCCCACTTAAAAGGTATTAATTTCTTTATCACTTTACACTCCAGATTTCTGAACTTTCACTGTGACATTTCCTAAAGACCACGTTACTCAAACCCTTCCACCATCAATCACCTCCAAAATCAGCTGTTAGAAATTCCCCAAGAGGAATTCATGTCTTCTCTGGGAGATGCATCCCAGGGAAGTTGTGTTCACCAGGCTCTGGGGTTTGAAGGACTCCTCAGGGTTCTGCCTGTGCCAGGTTTCTCTATTTCCAGACTGAAATTTCCTTGTTTGCTGTCCAATTGGGATCTTCTGTCATTCCAAATATCCATAAAACAATAAATGTAAATTCACAGAAGTTATTTTCTTTGGGTGGAAACAGCCCTATCAATAGGAAGAAATAGTGTTGTATGGAATGGGAACAGTCACTTGGTTTGCTCCTGGCATGAATAGAGACGTTAACAAACAGCAAATTAATCTCAGAATCATGGAATATTCTGAGTTGGAAGGGGCTATCAATGATCACTGAGTCCAGCTCTTCAGGGAATGGCCCATTCTTGCTTTCACCTCACTTCTCTTCCCAATTTTTCCTTTGCCACGTGCTGGATGTGGAGCCTAAGCCCTGAACTATGCAGGTATTAAACACAGAAAGCCTGCAGGCATCTTTTCCTTTTCTCTGCCTTCAAAAGGGATAAATACTTAAAATTTTTAGGGCCCTCCACTGAATAAACTGGGGAAATCAGATTGATTTCGAGGAATATTTATTAGTCTTGTTTAATAGAGGTTAGNAACTCGACTAAAATAGAATATAATAAATTAAAATACAATAAAATAAAATTAAATAAAATAAAATAAAATAAAATAAAATAAAATAAAATAAAATAAAATGTAAATAAAGCACCTTGCATTTGAAATGCTAAAATACAGGAAGGGAAAAGAAGATATTAGGAATGTGTTATTTGTTCAGGTTTCTGGAATAAAGGGTTTCATAGCAGTGAAAACCCCCACAAAACTCTAAAATATCTGTGCCTGTTATATAATTATATGCTTTTAGGATTACAAACATGTGCAGAGAAATATATTCAGAGAGACATAGAGGCTTAACTGCTTTAGTTTTATCTCTCTGGAAATATGCTTTGGATGAAATTCCCAATTTTCCTCATCTAAGTAAACCAGCAAGTTTAGAGCACTCAGTTCCTGTAGTTTCTATTTTATGGGGCCAGGTTTGGTATCACAGGCAGGAGCAGAACTCTGAGGATGTTGCACCTGTGATCATGAGAAACCTAAAGTGTAGCAGATGGAAGATAATCCATGGAAAGTGGCTTTTTCAGGAAATGGGGTGATCCCAGGAGTGGCATTGGGCAGAAAAGCAGCAGGACCTGCCTGACACTTGTCTCTTTCTGGGACTCCACATTCTGGAATTCCTATAATTCAATATTCTGACCTGGCTTCTGACTTAGAGAAGAGGAAAAAAAAAACACCAACAAAACCCCTCTGGCACAGATTTGGGAGGAAGGCAGGCAATATTTTGGGGAAATTAACATTTTCCTGTAGTTGGCTCCCCTCTAATTGTGTTGTAATTGCTCTGGGCCAGCTTTAAAAAAGAGGCTGTCCCAGAGGGAGGAGACACTGGAGAGAGAGGGAAGGATAATGGAGAAAATGTATCAGAGCTGTGTAAATGAATGTTCCTGAAAATTAATAAAGGAAGTAGGGGAGGATAGATGTCAGGGTCTCAAAAATGCTGCAATGGAAAAATACAATAAAAAGGGAATTATTACCTTGGGAGTGACTAAAAACAATATAAGATTCTTTAAATATATAAAGGGAAAGAGATAAAGGGCTGAAAAGTGAAATAATTAGCCCACTAAGGGATTAGGGAGAAACTTAATATAAAGTGAACAGGATAAAGTGGGAAAATTAAATGAGTTTTGCACTTCTTAGTATTCATGAGGGAAATCTGAGCTGAAAGAGGATAAATAAAGGAACCCTGTTTTCCAACTGCTGGATGGTGCAAGGTAAAGGATGTCACCTGGACAAGTTAAAAATCACTAAAAGCAGGTACACCTTCAAGGGAAGGGGAGGAAAAAAGAGGGAATAAGAGACTGAGGAGGTTCTTTGGAGAGAAGGAGTGTACCGAGGAAATAGAGAAATAGGGAAGGACTTAACCAGATCCACAGTTCCAGTTGTGATGATGCACAATGGAGAGCTGCAATGTGAAAAAGTTAAATGCATTTATTTTATCAGGATGTGATTGCCTTTAAGGGAGTGATTACTTAAAGTCCTGTTTACCAAATATACTCCTCACAACAGCATGATTATTGAAAAATTACATATATTAACTTACTAGGAAAAAACAGTAGAAGAAAATTAGAGAGAAGAAAATTAAAGACAAGAATTGCCATTTTTGTTAATGATAAATCTAAACATCAGAAGTTATAACAACCCATTCAGACTTTTGCAGCAGTTTCAGTCCTAATTACATGCAGTTATTACACTGCATGAAAAAGAAATAATCTCCAAATTACCCTCCTTTGTATTGCCAGTGTTACATTCTAAAGCAATTTTTGTGTATTACTGATAAATAACAGAATTAAAAGAATAACAGTACATAATTCCTGGATAAAATTCCCTAGAAATTAAAGAATAAAATGAGTATTTTGTCAAAAGAAAACTCAAAAAATGGGGTAATATTTCTGCAATCACCCCTCAGGTTGTACTGGTACCAGGCTAGAACCTCAACCACAGAGATAATTAATCTTCAGAAAATGGTCTATAATCAAAGGGTAGGATTCATTTGCACTTTCAATGCCACTGAGGACAAATACTTGCCTTCCCCTTTAATTACTAATTTAATAATATTTATTAAGATGCACACACTTGTTCAAGTGGCCACAATTAAATAATGTACTACAAAGGTGCTGCAATTTCAGTCCTAAAATTGATTGTTTAACTTGTTACCTATAAACTTCAGGATTTGCCTGTGTAAATCCAGCTCATTTTTGTGCTTTAAGGGAATATTCACTATACAAAAGCACTATACAAAAGTGCTTTTGAAAAGCAAAGGTTCTTATTCCATTTGTTCAGTACAGAGTGCTGTGCTTAACTACTTTGGATTTGAAATTGCAATTGGAATAATTAACCTCTCCAAAACTGGTTTTCAGTTCTGGGAGATGCACAGGGAGACTGCTGGGGAACAGAAGTGAAATTAATTTACAATCACAGAATCCCAGACTGATTTGGGTTTAAAGGGACTGAAATTTCATCCAGTTCCCCACCAGCCATGGGCAGGGGTACCTTCCACTAGCACAGGATGCTCCAATCTCTGTCCAAGCTGGCCTGGGACACTTCCAGGGATCCAGGAGCAGCCACAGATTCTCTGGGCACACTGATAATGTAGCAAAATTATATAATTATCATTACTTATAAGCAGTCTTAGCAGACATATAATTAAATATATATAGATATATAAATATGTACATTCTGCTAATTACAACAAAAACAAACCCCAGCAGCAACACCCAGAAATGGTTCAGATTTTGGCACCTAAAATTAGATCCCAGCCTCCTTAGTTCATAAATTGAATTTCAACTACGAAGTGAAAATTGTTTTTTTAAAAATAATCTGTTTCCATCGGTTTGTTTGATACCTGCCTCCATTACCCTTGAGGAATCAGATGGGGACAGGATCTCCTTCCTCAAGTGGTGACCTCTCCAATTGTTCCTTTGCTGTGAATTGTTTAGTGACAAGAAATCTACCTTCAGAAAATCCCACCTGCAAACAAAGCTTTTTTTCCCCTTTTCTTCTTTCCTTTGCTTTATAATGGATTTGTCTGAATGCAAGAGGAGAAGGTCCAAGCTCTCAAGGAGAGGCTCAAGTTACACAAGCTCCTCCTCTGCCCTCCTAGAACTGGGATCCAAACCTCCAAAACTGCAGAACTTTTACTGCACTCACTTATTTTTGGAGCACCTCTTATTTATCTTATTGCTGAAATATTTGGGTAATTGAAGCATGCAGATCTCTGTTTCAGCGAGCACAAATTAATGACCTTTGCTCCAAATATTTTATGAATACTTTCAGTCAATTAATTTTTATTATTTCCATACCTGTGGACATTATGGACTGGTTCTCAGGTAATTAATTTTAATGGCACCATGCACAAATGGCAAGTCCACCTTCTAAAAGGGGGAATTTGGCCCTTTTTTATTCAGATTTTGCTGCATGAGATGCTCTCACACCTCAGAAGCTGCCAGGAGATTATTAGAAATAATATATCCTATGGATTTCCTGGCTATACCTCAGGGGTCACCCATGTTTTTGGGGGAATAGTCACAAATGGGAAGGAAAAAGTGTGTCTATCCTGTATTTTTACTTCTGCACACACACAAACACAAAACCACACACACATGTGCACACACACAAAATTCCAAGAGTTCATGGAGGAATAAATTCGACTCTTTCTTACCATGAAACCAGAAATTATTCTATTTATTAAAGAAAATTAACCAAACCAGTTTCTTATGAGTTGAAGGGGTTTGATTGCTGATGAATAAAAAGGCTAAACATGACATTTTTAGCTGTCAGAAGGTGCTACCAGCCTGACAGACCTCCCTCAGAGGAGGGTGCGTGAAACCTGGTGCTGCAACACCAAAATTCTCTGAGGGAGCCTGAGATTAGTGTTAACTTGGGGTTAGATGGAGTCTATAAATAATCCTGTGAAATGCTATGAATTAAGGCCTTCTCACTTTTATTTTTACTTCCTTACATCACCTTTTCACTAATCTTATCTCTGTTACCCTGTGCCAGTTACCTCTCAGGGTCTGAGCTTCTGTCCCTGCACTGTGCGTGACAAGCGCCATCCCCATCAGACAGAATTACTGCAGACAGGGAAAATCCCACTTTTACAGAGAATTAAAGTGTTTTATTTAATGCCCTGACTTCTGTCCCTGCCCAAAGTGCTGGGGGAGACTTGTCCAGCTCTTCCAAGCAGGAGGGAACAAACTTATCTTGGAATGGGCCTTGGGTAGGGAGGAAATGGGGTGGCAGGTTAGCAGGAAGGGCAAGAACCACAGACTCACTGAGGTTTGAAAAGACTTCTGAGGTCAGAGAATCCAACCTTCAACAGAATCCCAGAGCTTCCAACTCAACCAGATCACCAAGTGCCACAGCCACTCACTCCTTGGACACTTCCAGGGATGGGGACTCCAACATCTCCCTGGGCAGCCCCTGCCAAGGCCTGACCACCCTTTCTATGAAGAAATATTCCCAATATCCAACCTGAGCCTCTCTGGCCCAGCCTGAGGCCGTTCCCTCTCCTCCTGTCCCTGTTCCTGGGAGCACAGCCCGACCTCCCCAGCTGTCCCCTCCTGTCAGGAGCTGTGCAGAGCCACAAGGTCCCCCCTGAGCCTCCTTTGCTCCAGGCTGAGCCCCTTTCCCAGCTCCCTCAGCCCCTCCTCATGGGATTTTTCCCATGCAAGGCACTCAGGGAGCCTTTGGAGAGTGCTGACCACACCACAAGGCAGCTCTTCAAACTCTGATTTCTACAGAGTGTGGCTACATTATGCCCCAAACCATTAAACCCCAAACCATTAGGCCCCAAACCATTAGGCCCCAAACCATTAGGCCTGGATTAGGTACAGCATTTCTCCCTGAGCATTCCTTCCCAAACCCCATGAGTTAGAGGCTGCTTATGCCCTGAAGGTTGAACCTTTATTTTCCTTTCCAAGACATGTGTTCTGTTTATTTATTGAGGAAGAGGAAATACTCTTTGTTTAGTCTTTGCTATGAGGACTCATGGATCACTGTAATGATCCAATTGATTTTTAAATCCTGCAGAGCTCTTGGCCTGGCTGATCTCTGGCAGTTTTGAAAGGAGCACTGAGTTATAATGAGCAGTGTCTTTACTTTTTCATGTAACATTTCCTAAGAATTCCACGGCAAGCGCCGACTTCCCTCTCTGCTCTGTCCTTGAGAACAAGGTTAAGTAGATAACCCACTGGTTTTAAGCACTTTTAGGAGTTTCCTGGGGGAAATGAACACCTGCTGCTGCCAAATTTATCTCCTTGGCCATGTCCTGTGAAGCTGTTCCATGTTGTCATGTTCAAGCCGTCACACAGGATTTAGGAAGCTGTGCTGCTGCATGTGCATTAATCCAGGCTTCTGATGGTTTCTCTTTCTCTTTTTACACTTTTCTCTGCAGAAATTCTGTGAATTTGCCTCTGCACCATTCTTTCTGTTTCTGACATTTTTCCCCTTATGAATTTTAAATTCTGCCAAAAGAATATCCACCAGTTCCATTAAATGCCACAAAGTTTATTATAACTAAACTGTAAAACACTCCGTGTGCCTCCATGGAACTTTCTTGCTACCAAAGAGGGTGCATTTTGCTCTTTTATATAGAAATAACATCAAGAAGATCCATTCTGCCAGCAAAGATTAAGCTGTAAAAAAGAACAATTTATTTCTTATTTTGAAAGAGTTCTGACATTTTCTTTTCTCCTGGGATCAATTTTTAGTGCTGGGATTTCAAAGCCATCTAAACTATTTTATGTATCTGTTTATTGATATGTTTCAGTTCTGCAGAAATGCCCACAAATTAAAGTATAAGAATAATCAATAATGACTAATTAGGGTCAGATTCAGTCACTTCAGTGATCTGTACAGTGTTCACCTACTGCCTTTTTTCTAAATTAATTCTAATTTTGTAATTATGAGTAGAAACCTCCATTATATTAGTTTGTAATGATTACTGGGAGCTCTTCTATGGCCAAAACACATGGCAAAATCAGGGATGAGCCCCATAACCTGCATTTAACCTAAAAAATTAACATTTTGTACAGCAATCCTTGCAATTTCTTGTACCTTTTTTTACATAGTCATCATTTTAATAATTGAAACTTTGGGGCTCATGCAGCTGCCTGAGTTAATTTAATTTATGCATGCAAATATGCAAAGGAAGAGTTCCTGAAGGCCAACATTTGTCTGATGAGTCTTATCTCCCTTTCTTCCCTCTGCAGTAATGGAGAGGATTAATCAGGCTCATCACTCTCTTGATTGCTGGAACTTAGTTTCTTTTCTGGGTTAATCTCTGCACTGACCAGAGAGGAAACCTTGGAAGAGAAGGTTATTTAAAGTTGCTCAATATCCCATGTAATGTATGAATTAAAGCCTTTTTCCCACCCCTGTTTCTACATTAAGTCCAAGGCCACTAAGAGGGATATTTAATTTTTGGGAATATGAGTGTTCATCTACAAATATGCAGTTTGAAATTCTTATTCCAGATTATGTGACAGCAGTGAGTTAAAGGAGGGGAGGGATGGAGGAGGTTAAAACAGCAGTTGGCAACAAATACTCTTGTTTCCTGCTAAAACATATTAGTTTGGCTTCTCCTCCCTCTGATAAAAATCCTTCTGACTTACCTCCATAAGAATTACAGAGTTCCAGAATGGTTTGGGTTGGAAGAGACATTAAAGCCCACTTAACAATTTTTCTGTCCTGGCTCCATAGGGCCTAATGGAAGCAAGAGGTCAGACTTGTTGGTCTTGGATGTCTTTTCCAATCTAAATGATTCTATGATGGTAAAAGGATGATTACTTAATATTATTGATAATTATTTGGACTTTCATACCCTTTCATTCATTTGCAGGGCAGCAAAACCTGTACATTTCAAACTCTGCTGCTTTCCGACAATGCAGGAAACATAAAAAGCTTTGCTTCAGGTCATCAGTCCTCTGTTAGAGGATCATGATTACAGGTTTTAATCTAAAATATTGCAGTAATAGGCCCCCTTTTAAAAGCCATGTCAGGCATCCAGAACAGCCCCACTGTGCCCCTGATTTAGCAGGAATATGGAGCCCATAATTTTCTCCCTGGCTTCCAGGGATGCAGGTCACCCACCCCTGGATTTTGTGAGTGAGGTTGTGCATTCCCAGCCACCAGTGCAGGCATGGACATCAGCCCACTCTTCCCCAGTGATGGGAGGGGACAGGGCCCAGGTTCTGCAGGAGAAATCCCTCAATTTCCTTGATTGAGGGTCTTTGCCATGAGTATTTTAAACTGTCCTTAATTTAGTTTTTCCCTTTATTGATTATCTGACTTCCCAATTAATGCATCCACTGAGAAGCTCCTATGTTTAGCTTTCAATCTCTTTTCATATGAGGCCACAGAACACATATTTCAATTATAATAGACTAGCTAAGTAATTAAGGAATAATAAATGAATAAAAATCCCATCATAGCAGTCTATTTAAAATGTCTAATTAAAACTACAGCACACATATAGAATCAGGGAGCCATTAAGGTTGGAAAGGCCTCCAAGATCATTGAGTCCCACCATTAACCCAGCACTAAACCATGTCCATAAGTGGCACATCCACATTTTTTGAACACTTCCAGGGGTGGTGGTGTGGCCCTTTTGCCATGTCTGACCAGCCTTTCCAATACAAGCAATCAGAAACACACACATCAAGAATTTTGCCTGATCTACATTTTCAGTTCCTTTGGGAAATTCAGAGTGAAAAGGAAATGCTCAGTTTTTGTTAACCAGTGCAAACTCCTGTTGGCTCAGAAAACTCTCAGTTAGTGGTGTCCATTTCTCCAGAGTTTTAAGATTAGGAAAAGGGAACCCCTGAATTGTGGCACAGTTTTTATTTGTCCCAGGAGCCAGCGAGCCATCTCCGTGTCAGCAAAACACAGGGCCTTGGAGAGTACCAAACAGCCAAGATTTCCAATTATTTCAATGTTCAGAAGGCACATTTTTCCAGAAGGGCCCACAAAGGGAAAATTATTTCTCCAATAAATGTTTATTAGGTGAAGAGTGTAAAATAAATCCTACCTTAGAAGCATAGGCTGAAGTTCTCAAATAAGAGGATAAAAACCCCATCCTCTTCCCCTTTCCTAGCCCTTCTTGAGTTGTATCACTGCAATTAGAATGACTGGGATAATGAGAATGCTTGAACTGAAAGATCTTAATCAGAATTATTTAATACATAGTACAGGCAGCTATAACTAATGTGGTGCACTATTTATTGGAGCAATGATATTAAAGCAAGAAAAACAGTAATTAAGTAGAGATTGATGTCACTCACCTATCCCAGTGACTGAATCTCTTTCAAGAGGTTTTGGAGGGGGTCCCTACTCCAGGGAGGAATCTCCACACATTCCCAGGAGGAGAGAGGTGTTAGAAGATCCTCCCATTAAAAAGTGGGGCTGGGCTTTTATTGGCACAAAGTGACTGATGCCAGATGTCCCCAGGCTGGGTTGGATCAGGTGTCAGCACTGTCACCTGTTGGTTCCTCTGTCAGGATCTCAGGAGATATTGCTCTTGCCCAGAATGCTGAATTTTGGGATGGATGAGTCAGGCTGCTCTCAGCATCCTTCAGCCCCAATCATCCCCATCTCCATCCCACTGATCCCTTGGCAAGCAGGGAATTGTCTGAGCTGTGTTTCCCCCATTTAGGCAGAGTTCACAAGAGGAAATCTCTGTAGGATAAGCTCAGGATTTTAAGGAGAGGTTCCTCCTGGGAGTGCAGTCACAGGCAGGCATTCACCAACACTCTCCTGCCATAGTAAAGATCTATAAAAGCTGAAGAAAATGTTGATTTGCAGACCTAAAAAACTCCCACCTAAAAGTTTTTGTCTTTCCATTTCAAAAAATAAGGGAATTGTGGATGCTCTTACACTGATTTTTCAACTTCAGATCACTCCTGACTTTTTGATTGTTTCCTTTCCCGGGAATTTTTGCACACTTAGCCGGTTTTCAAATGGAAGGTGAAGGGGAAACCTTGATCAGATGCTTCTCTGAAAGACTTTTCACAGCAATTCATCTGTCATGTGTGGAAGACAGGTGAGAGAGAAAATTGCTTATATTTTATGAAAGGTTTCTTATTTTAAAGGAGAAAGAGGCAGTTATGAGTCACCTCCAGTGCAGACAATTATCTTTCATGGAGACTGGGCAGCAGTTTTTCAACCTTTCCCATCATGTGTGTCCCTAAAATGTTCCCAGAGACTCCAGCTGGGTCAAATTAAGCACACTGAGCTTCACAGAAGTTTGAAGCTCACATGTCAACAACCTTTTGTGTCCTTTGACTCCAAACTTTTTCCATTGGCGGGCTGTGACCTGAAGCTTGCTTGGCTTCACAGTAATTGTATTATCTGGTTGAATTTCCTGCACACTGGAATGAGGTAATTTGCACCTGAGTGGGGACATCCCCACAGGTAATTCCATCCACAATCTCAGCAGAATGGCTGAAGAGACAAAAAGGCTCTGCAAGGAGCAGTTTTCCATGTCTGGAGAGGACCACGGTGGTGCTGCAGGTAGAAGTTATCCATATCAACAATATCTGTCCTTACCTTTTCTGTAACAAAGCTGGAAATTAATTTTTCATTTCCTTTCATACACCTCCCACCCAATATCAGAAAAATGCACTTGGATGGTGCCTCCTCATTTAATGCTTTGATGTTTGTTTAGCAGCTTGAAAGAGTGAGGAAAAACAGAAAAACAAAAGTCCCTATAAATCTTTAGAAATCCCTAAGTTTTGGGTTTTTTCTTTTGCTACAAAGAACATTTATAATGTAACAGTTTAAAATGCCTTTAAAGCTTTGTGCTTTTGCCTAAGTTGAATAAAACAAAGCCACTGAATATCTTTAAAAGGCTGTAAAGAAGGATGCTGTCGTGTCACTCCATGATAAAGCATATTTAAATGCTTAAAAGGAAATAGCCTGAAACCCGTGGAAGCACTTCAGTGTGAAACAAAGGGAGCTGAATGTTCAGAATTGAACTCACATTGTGAGCAAATTTCCCAGGAGCTCCCTTTGGTCCACACTTCATGTGAAACCAAGGGTCTTCTGCAGGGACAGGTGTGGGGATTTTTTACTTCAGGTGAACAGTTTATTATGGGTTGGTAAAAAAGGTTTGCCCTTAAGCCATCTAAGCACAAGTAGAGCTGCAGGAAATACAACCCCAAAATGGGTAATTGGAAGAAAATGCAGATGTTTTGTTCAGCTGCAAGTGCTGGCTCTGCTGCCTGCAGGAGCTGCTGACAGGATTTAATTCTTTTGTGACTGCAAAGCAGTGGTGGAATGAGCAGGCACTGACAGAGGTCTGGAAAAAAAGGAGAGACTGTGCACAAAATGTATTCCAGTGTCAATTCCAACATTTCACCTCCTCGAGCTGGAATTTGCATGACAATAGAGAGCAAGAAACCTTTCAGCAGCAGAGAAATAAGTGCTCCCTCCAAAACCCCTGCCCAGCTACACACAGGCTTTGCTGTGCTTGCTGGGACACATTGCTCCAGTCTGATCCCACTTTATGGCTCACCATGGCTCTCTGTAACCTGCTCATTTCTTCTTTGGAGTCTGGAAAACAAAGCAGTGCAACTTTAATATCACAGGATGGGTTGGGTTGGAAGGGATCTTAGTCACCTTGTCGCACCCCCTGCCATGGGCAGGGACACCTTCCACTATCCAAAATTGCTCCAAGCCCCATCCAACCTGGCCTTGAATAATTCCAGGGCTGATCTTGGAGTTCTTTTCCAATATCAATGATTCTATGACTGTGATTTGTTGAAAACTGCTGATGGATTAACTTTTAGCCAGCAGATTCCCTGACAGATCAAATCCCACCAGCCTGTGCAGCTGGCACAAAGCCACTTGAGAGCACAAACCCAATACAAACTCTCTCTTGGATGATGTGGCTCATTCAACACAAAGGCCTTTTGTTCCCAGTCCACATTTGTACCCAGGGTGACTTGGAAGTGCAACAGATTCCATATTAATCATGGAACTCCAGCTTGTCTTCCTGCATTTAAAAAAAACAAACCAAACAACACCAAAACATCCAACAAAGGAACTAGATAAAATCCTTTCATGTCCTACAAGACAAATGATATGCTGCCTCTACCTGGTGCTGGCTGGCAGCTCCTTGGGATCCCATTCCCAAGCAACAGCAGCTGGGCCAGGTTTGTTGGGATCCCATTCCCAAACAACAGCAGCTGGGCTGGGCTCGTTAGGATCCCATTCCCAAACAACAGCAGCCAGGCTGGACTGCCCAGTGTTGTGTTGCCCCAGTTGCAGGATGTGATTGATGCCCACTCAAATTGGTGGAAGCAACTTATTCACTAATTAGTTCCTCCTTTCAGCACATTTAGCCCAGACAGGTGAGATGAGCTTCTTGGGAATAAGTTTCAATGGATTGTCTAAAATTATTCATCACATGGAGTGGATTGAAGGAGATTTCCTTTCTGGCAGTGCCCTCCTGCCTAAGACTGGATGCTCGCTCCTCTTTAATTTCTCTTTGCTGAGACACTCACAATTAATATATTGTTATTTGTTGTTTCCATGCATTATTTATTAGATCAGAGATAAACCAGAGGCTCCACAAGTATGGCGGGGAGCTTATTTTGCCAAGGGTTGGATGGAATCCTAGAATGAGACCTTAAAATTAATTTCATTCCATCCCGTGCCATGGGCAGGGACAGCTTCCACTATCCAAAGTTGCTCCGAGCCCTGTCCAACCTGGCCTTGGACACTTCCAGGGGTGGGGCAGCCACAATCTTGCCAGGAAAAGCAAAAGTAAGCACAGCCAGTGCCCACTAGACAGTGGAAATGGAGGAGTCATTTGTCTCTGCCACATCCCAGTCTCCAGACTGGAAGGATCAGATCAGACTGACACACTCATCTGTCATGTGAACGCACCCGTGCAGGAAGAAATAACCTCAGCTGATGATAATGAGACAGAAAATCAGGAGGATTAGCACATGTGGGCTGCTCCAGGAGTGCAAGGTGAGCAGAGCTGGTTCAAAGCCAAAAAATTACAGGAGTGCTTTTGATAAAAGACCAATTGTGGCACAAAGCTGGAATAAGGCAAGAGAACAGCTGAGGAGACAGAAGCTTCCTGCACAAACCAGGAGATTGTGAGCACACCCTGATGGGACAGGTACAGGGGACTCCCTTGAGAAAGGTGCGTGGAAAGAGGAACACAGACTGACAAAACTGTCCACTATAAACAATAAACCACAACTAGAAAAATTCAATTCTGTCACTTCAAAAGATATGCCTAGTTCTTCATTATTAACTTCTGTCTAATTGTTTAATTGCCTGTTAATTGTCAGAAGGTATGCCTTGGTGGGCAATCAGGATCAAACAGCTTTGGCACACTTGGAGTGCAAGGTTGTATATGTGTTATCAATAAACCCCTGAAAGAAAGCTAAATAATAATAATTATGCCTTTCTTAAAAGAGAACAACTGAACACATTTTTTTCTTGTTTTGATGGTTTTATTATCTGAGTATTTTGACTCTTATTTTCAAAGCAGCGTGAATACAAAATTAACATCTGCTTTCAGAGGTGCCTCAAGTTTATTGAAAATGCTCATTTATCCAAATCTGGTGACAAGTGGTGATGACTAAATTAATAGGCAACTTGGCAAGTGGAATATTTGATAAATTGCTTGGAGAAGTATGAAATACCTTTCTCCAGCTGTGGAGAAAACTTTAACTGAATGCATATCTGAATTAAAAAATGTGATTAAATAGAGGAATATCTAAAGCTTCTGGGGGTAATGGTTGAACACAGGAATTTTCTGAGGTAACAATGGCCTCATATATGCTGTCATTAGTAAAAATTGGTATATAAAATAAAAACACTGGTCCAATAATAACAGCCTGCTAGGAAAAAATTGTGAAACATGAATGGTTTTAACAACAAGGTAACTGTTTAGCCTAAAAATTTAGAAGGAAATACTTGTAAAGCATTAGAGTTTCCTACCTTTGCTGTCAAACATGATAACCCTATAGGATACTAATTATTCTAAAATAGTTATTAATAAAACCATTAGAATCTTATTTAATAGACCAAGATTTTCTTTGCATAGGTCAGTTTATTCCCCTATGTAAAGTGTCCTGATGTTTTTAAGTGGGAAATCATTCCTTCACCTTCAAGATAATTAAAGGTTAAAAATCAAAAGAAAAACCAGGCAGGAATGAAGCATAAAAATCTGTGTTAAATGTTCATGTGGGGAAATTAGTTTGTTTGGTATTAGGATGGGATATTACTAAGGGACAGGATTTGAAGCTTTTAGGAAAAATTTCTTCATGGAAAGGATGATCACGCCCTGACACAGGCAGTGGTGGAGTCCCCATCCCTGGAAGTGTCCAAGAAATGACTGGAGGTGGAACTCCATGGTGTGATTTAGTGACATGGTAAGGTTCAGTGGAAGGTTGGACTTGATGATCTTGGAAGTCTTTTCCAACCCTAATGATTCCATGATTCTGTGGAAAGGTCGTATTAGACTTTATACAGAATTTTCCAAAGAAAACAAATAAAATACAACCAAATAATTTAAAAAAAACCAAAACCCAACCACCACCACCACCCCTAGCTCAAAAAGAAAAAAAATGAAAAAACAAACCGAACCAAAACAAAACCAACCAACCAACCAACCAACCAACCAACCAACCAACTAAAAAAACCCCAAAACCGAAAACCAAAAACAAAAAAGCAAACAAAACAAACAAACAAACAAAAAAAAAACCCACAAAAAAAAACCAAAACAAACAAAAAAACAAAAAAACCACAAAATTTTGCATTTGCATTCTGAGGCAGAATTTGTTGGATTTCAGAGGGGATTTCAGAGAGTTTCCCCAGGTCATGGCAGAGGCTGATTTCTGCCCTGGATCTCAACTTGAAGGCAGAGACCTGAGGAATCTGCCCAGGGAAGATGGAAAATCCTCCACATTCTGAATGTCACAAACCATGGCTTCCAAAGGATCCATTCCAGCAAATACTGAGAGCTTCCAAACTCAGTTTTGACAAGACAAATTTGCAAAATGAAATTTTCAGATATTCAGTTTCAATTTGTCTACTTTGCTAAAGACATCACAGCCCTCCTTTCCTTCCCACACTTCTGATGAGGATTAATTTGCCATAGTTCTCCACCAGAATAGGTTTGGAATTGTGGGCACTCAAATATTTTTGAAGGTGTTCATGAGACTAGCACAGAGAAGCTGTGGCTGCCCCTGGATCCCTGGCAGTGTCCAAGGCCAGGTTGGATGGGGCTTGGAGCAACCTGGGACAGTGGAAGGTGTCCCTGCCCATGGCAGGGGTGGCACTGGATGGGCTGTAAGGTCTCTTCCAACCCAAATTATTCCATGACTCTGTGATTCCAATGATCACTTCCCTACCAGTACTTTTACAGCTATAAACCCAATATTTTCCAAGGCTCACAACAGCTCCTGGGGTTTCCTATACTAATTCCTTAAATCTGCAGCAGAAAATGAACCTTTTATGTGGTGAAGGAAAAGATTAGAGCCTGTCCCAGTTTTGGGCAGACGTGCATATCATTTACCCTGTTTTGCTGCATTACTCTATAAAAGTTTATGACCCTCCAAGTTTTATTTTTTTCAGAGCCCCAATTAAAGGGCTGGGATATTCTGCTGGTTTGATCCAGAGAATAGACAGTCTCTGCTGCTGACAGCTAGCAAATGATCCACCAGACACTTGGAACTGCAGCTCAGGAGCCCAGCCATGGGCTTAACGTGAAGAATTAAAATCTCTTCCCTTCAGCAGTGCTGAAATGCCTCATTAGTGCTCTAAAGGAAGAATTGAGGGTGCAGCACTGCTATAAATAGGATTCTCTCCCTAGCTGAAGTCATTAATAGCCTTGACAAGGAAGGAATTTCCAGGCTGATGGATATGGGGTTTATGTCCACACATGTGGGTTGTTTGCCAGTGTTCTCCCCATTCTTCATCTGGCCTCATGTACTTCTAAACTCCCTACAAAAGTCAAAAAAGGCCACCTTTAAAAAGTTCATCGATTCCTGGTTTAAAAAAAATAATGAGAATCTTGAAGAGAACAAAATCAGCAGTTCCCATGGTTATATTTTGCTTCACTTACCTACGCAACTCTTCTATTCTGGTGGCATTTGTCCCCAAATGGCACAACTTCCCAGATTTCCTCTCCCAAACCTTAAGCTAAATTTGCCTTGACAAACACTGAGCCTAAATTTCAGGAAGACTATTATCTTTTGAAAATAAAGTCTTAATTCTCAGTGAAATTGCCTTATTTGGGTCCCTAACAGAGCCATTTCTCCCTTTCAGAGAGAACTGTGGTGGATCACAGAATATCCTGAGCTAGAAGGGATGCCCAGGGATCATCAGCTTCATGGAATGCTTGATTTTAATGCCAGTGCTTCTGCACTTTTTAATATCCTACACCAGGACACTCCTTTTCAAGGACAATTACAGCAATAAATTCTACTTGCTTATTTAATTGAGGGTAATAATTTTAATATATCCTAGCTGAAAAGCAGCATTCCGAGTTTATTTGCCAGAGTGCTGTTCAAGTCCTCCCCAAGTGTGTATTTTTATGCACGACATGTACTTCTCATCTACAAAAAGGTGTAGCTACAATTTGAATCATTATATAAAGATGATGTTGCCTGTGCTCCAGAAAGACCTTGTTTTCCCAAGTTTTCTTCTTCAAAGCTGTCTGAAAGGAATTAAAAATCTCAAAGACATTTTTAAGGTCTTCCCACATCAAATTTTTCACTTCACTGTGAATTTGAATGCAATGTGGAATTAGAAAGCAAACAATATATTTTTTATCTTCAAGCATCCAGCTCCAATTAAACATCATAAACTGAGCCTGTTGCACCCAAAGCTGACTAAATCAGGAAGGAAATGGATACAATTTTGGAAGTCTTGAAAAAGAAGTTTATTTTATGCCACCAAGGTCCTTTTCTGTGGGAGGAATTGTCTCAGCCTTGTGTATCTAAAGTGTGATGTGGACTTTTGTTGTTAATTATTATAATCCACAGATTTTTGAGATGTCACTTTGTTTATGAAGTCTCTTATTAGGCAAAAGGTTAATGAAGATATGACTCACTGCAAGCTCCTTGGGAAAAGATCAGTTTAAGCACTTCAAAGGTGAGAATCTAATTTCTTATATCAACAGAAATATTTCAGGAATGTGTCCATCAGCTGTTCTATGGGCTGGGTGCAAATAAAAAATCAAATCCCAGGAGAAAAGTCTTCAATCAGCAGATGCATATGTCCTGTGCTGAATGATGATATTCCAATGGTTTTTCAGTTCAAATAATTTCCATTCCAATTTGAAATATTAATTATAAGTCCAGTCTTTCCTAAAGTCAGGGGGAGTTTGGCCAGGCTAACAGTGGATCTGAGATAATGAAGGATCTTGGGATTTGACCTGTGATTCCACGGATCAAGAGCCTTCAAGGACAAATCCCCCACTCTGCTCTTTTTGAGTTGGGATTATGAGGTTTGGCCCATGGTAATGTCAAAGCAGGTTTGAGTCTGAAGAAATCCAGAAAGATGAAGGCAGAGACTGTTTTCCACTGGACTTCAGTGAACCTGGGACAGCAAGATGTTACGTCTCTTCCAACCCAAGTATTCACATATTACTGCCTTTCAGAGTTAATAGAACACCTGACTATAGGGAAACTAAAGGCTCTTTATTCCTAAAGGAATCTTTTTTTACTATTTTATCAACCTCATTACCATAGAAAGTCAGTGAATGTAAAGAAATTTTTAATGTGAGAGAAAGACAAAAATGCTTAATTTCTTTATCAGCAAATATTGAAACCTGCATATCAGGTTATTATTACCAATTATTATTACCAATTTCTGTCACTGTAAATTTGTTGACTGAGCAGCACCTCCACCAGCTTCCAACAGGGTAATGAGTAATGAGAGAGTAGGACATGGACATTTTCTGATTTATTTTTCTTTCTTACTCAACTATTCCATGCATGATTTGCACCACAATTTCCAAGGCTATCAGAAGATAAAACAAATAAGAAAACTCAGCTGCAAAAGCTGATAATCTACATGCAGTATAACAAAAACCCCTTTGCATCAAAGCCGTTCCAGAAAGCCTGAATTCCAAGAAGATTGCCTGAAAAGCAGGGAAGTAAAATTCCAACTGCTGTGCAAGGCAGCTGAAGAGGAGCCTGCTGCAACAGTGACTGAGAGAAGCAAAACAACCCCACAGAGCAGATTAAGGCAGTGTTAAATAAACCCCTCATGCAGTCTCACACTGCAGGACTCTGCCTGGAAAGTGCAGCTGAACTAAACCCACAGATAAATCTGGCTTAAGTTTCTGCCAATAATAACTGGTGGATAGGTTGGAATGTCAGAACAAATTAAGTGGGTAGTGATTCTTCCCTCTTATAGCTTCATTATTACCTAATTATTACCTAATTATTCCACAGTAATATTTCACTCATTGTAGGTTTAGGACTTGCTGTATCAGCTCTGCTTTTCTGTGTTTTCATTCTGTCGCTTCGTCCTGTTTTTCTTTCAGAGTCTGTAAATTCATTAAATCCTGTATGAAGAGCTACTTCTTCTGCCTAATTTTAAAGCTGCTGTTTTCTATCTTCCTTTGAAGTCCCCTAGATCTGGTCAGAGGTGACCTGGAGGGCTGCTCCCAATGGATCCTGGACCCTGGATCTGCCAGGACAGCCCTAGGAGGTACCCAGACAAGGAGATTGTTCCTTGAGAACTCTGGTTTTGGAGCCCCAACTCCACTGAGCATCCTGAGAAGTGTGTTGGATGGATGGGCCTGTGATGTCCTGGTGGCCCCTGGGCCAGGCCTTAGGCGGGATTTGGGTTCCTCCTCCTGTTTTCCCCTCCTGGGGCTCCTTGGGGACCCCATTCCAGGTTTCTTCCAACACAAACCGTCCTGTGGTTCTGTGAATACCTCTCTGTATTCAGAGAACTTCCTGGGATGTCTTGGAGAAGAGATCAGAAATCCAGGCACAGCATTCCCAAGGAGTTGGGTTCCTCTTTGATTTTTTTTAAGCCGCCTTATGATGTTTTGATCCTCACTCCTCTACAAGTTATTCTTAATATTTCAACTATTTTTTTCTGACAGTGACTGAGCACTGAGCCTTTTAATGGAAGTATCCACTGATACTTTTCTTGGAATTACCCAGTATAACCTAAGAACTCATTTCAGAGTACTGACATAAAGATTTCAGTCCCTCATTTGGAAGCTAAACTCTTTCTCTCAATGTGTTTTATTTTCCTTTTTCTTACAATGAATCTCACCTGCAGCTAAATGATCCTATCATTCCCTCTCAGCAATCCCTGCTGCAATCCTTACCCATGGTTACCCTTACCTCTCATTTATTTCATGTAATCTGTAAATTCTGTTGAGCTCAAATGTCCCAATTACATAAACAGGAATCAGAAATTTAACAGGTGAAATATAAAGGGCCAAGTGTTGGGTTTCAGAGACCAATTCTACACAGATACAGAATGTTTCCTTCGTTCTTATTTTTCTCCAAGAAAAGAGAAATTTTATTTAAAATTTGGACATAATTCAATTATGGGATGTTTAGTAATAATTTGTTCCTTCGACAAAAAGAACAGCAATCTTTTATAGCAGTTTTATGAATTAACAAGCATTTAGGAGACTGTAAAAAAATTGAATTTGAAAACTAGTTGTATTGACTGCTCCTAAAATAACAGTTACTCATGGAGAACCATTTCAAATCAGTTTCTAATGGCACAATTCAGCTCAAGGTTTGGTGTAGGCTGAAAGTTGCACTTCTCTGAGACAAATATATTTTATCCACTGATGGGGAACAGTTTTGATAGAAAAGTAATTCCAGTTTGCAGGTTGCAATATCTATAGAATTAGAGAAATGTGCTTGCTTAGAAAAAGACAAAGAAAACAAGTGCCTGGCCATATCAGCATAAATGTAGGTTTAAGGCAGCAATGAGGATTATCTCAGTTTTTGTTGGAATTGTATTTATTTGTTTTATTCAATGGCAGTTGCTTGGATCTGACAGTATCTGGAGATGCAATCTAGTAATGGAAAATTAAAATGTGCAGTTTCAGCTACAGGGGTTTATCTTTGATAATGGAACTATCCAAGCAAAACTTGCCTTTATTGAGAGTTTCACCAGCAGATGGTCCCTGTCCGAAATGGAAACCCACTGAAGGAAGACCATTTTTTGCTGTTAATCAGCACAAAAGTTTTCTGGTTTTTGTGTCCCACCTTCAAGTCTCATTAAATTTCTGGAAGTCCTTTTTCCTATCCATTTACCCCGAAAGACAAGGAATATCCAGCAGACATTTGCATTAGTGCTTGACAATATTTTATACCAATTTTTTCATGCTCTTTGCCTGACTATGAAGCAACAGCACAGATTATACATAGATTAAAACAATCAGGTTTAATTAGACTGCTGATTAAAGCAAATATTTTCCTATGCTTAAATAAACAGAGCCATTAACACACAACTGTCTGCTTGAAGGTGATGACTTGGTTTCAGTCACAGAGTGTTTGGAATAAAGTGTGATTGAGCTTTTGGAAAGGACAATGATTTCCTGAGAAGGTGACAGGAAAATTTCACCTGTTACATGTATAAAATGCCAAGATATGAAGCCAATGAACCAAGGTTTGAAAGAGCAACAAGCAGAAGAATACTGAGAAACACTCGTGACATTGGCATTTTCCCCCCTGAATTTTTTTAAACGTCATAATAAACAACATTCATGCAGTGAAGTGATAAATGAGTGCAGGCTTGTCTTCTTCAGTTGTTCACAGTGAGCATTGGAATAAACCCTGCTCCTGCTTCCATGCCATCCATATTAAATGGGAGCACAGGAGCACAGACAGGCAGCCATCACACACACACACCCATATAATATTTCAGGTTATGCTTATTCCCAAAGGAGTAGCACCAGGTCAAATGAAAATCTTTCATGTGCCATTTACTGGTGTTTTTCTCAGAGAAGTAGCATTTATTTACATGAAAGTAATTTACTGTAGATGGAAATTCAGTAGCAGCACTTGAGGCTAAACAGAGACGTGAAGCTGGTAATAAAACTTGGAGTAAAATTCTGTAATTAAAGCTCCACTGAGAACATGAAACAAATCCATGCATCTATCTCCACGTATATGATTACATATGTCCAGTGTTACCTCGTAGACAGATGAGCCACCAAAATGAAATATCAGCGCTGCCTCGCTGAGTGAGGCAGAGAATTAAACCTTCATAGTTGGATTTGCCAGAGAAGCATTAAAATAAATCTCTTTAAAAGACATTTTAAGGACATAAACAAGTGTTGTATATACCCACAGCAAAATTAAATGTAAAAATGTATTGCCTCTGAGGCAGAACAAAATAGTTGCTTGCAGTGAACAATACTGCACAGTCGCAGCATGGGCTTGGAATTCTATTTCAGGGAAGAAGCTCTGAAAAAGAAAAACACATTAATAATAAGCTTCTGCCTGTGATAATGGAAGTTTTGAAATCCTTGATTTTAGTGTGCCATGTAAGTGAGAGAAATATTTATGGGTCTTTTTTCCATCCTTTTCCTTTTCTTCTTTTATTTCACTTAGTGCACAGCCCCCCCTAAAAAAAAAAAAAAGATAGGAGTTTGTTTCTTGGGAAGTGTTTCTCTCTCCCTCTCTTCTCCTTTTCCTCCATGAGCTGATTCCTTATGTGCACAGGCAATACATAACTCCTCTGAAGCAAATGGAGGAGCAGCAATTCTTTCTAATGATTCCCATATGGACAATAGGGGATCTGTGTCAGATGAAAGCGTCATAAACAATATGACAGCACAGAACCACAGCAGATTTCCATAAAACCTGGTAATCATTTGCCTTTTATTTTATATTTGCTAAGCATGCCCAGAGTAACTCCTCCCTCATGCACTGCCAGTGCATGATTCCAGCATTGGAAAAGGAATTTCCTCCCTCAAACTTGGATGAACTCATAGGCAGCTGAATTGTTTGGGAACAAACACAAATCTTAAACCCCTCAAATATTCAGTCATCTTGCAACAGGCCATGGGAAACAGTCAAATGAGAATTCTTCCCATTTCTCTCAAAAGTATAAGAGGAAATGGCCTCAGGTTACACCAGGGGAGATTCAGGTTGGACACCAGGAACAATTTCTTGATGGAAAGGTCTCGGGTTCTGAGTTGTTGAAATGGCTCCCAAGGTATTAAAAAGTCTTTTTTCCCAGGCCCACACTGGAGGAAGAAGTTGAGATTCCTCAGCTCTGGTTTTCAAGGTTGCTTATTTTCTCTTATCTATTAATTCTTTTTCAAACCTGCTGAGGTCTGTCTGGAAGGTCGGGTTGTGGCACAGTCCCTGCCCTTGGGGTGGTGTTAATTTTTATACTAAAACCTACATGTACTTTATTTACAATAATTTTCCAATACCTATCACCTATATTAGANGGTGTGTTTGACTCTCTGCCAAGGTCTCTGAGCCCCCTGCCAGGGTCTGGAATCACCCAGGGCAGCCAGAGCAATGTCCTGGGCTCTGACAGAAAGGGTTGTTAAATATTGGCAGGGGCTGCCCAGGGAGGTGTTGGAGTCCCCATCCCTGGAGGTGTCCCAGGAACACCTGGATGTGACACTCAGAGCTCTGGGCTGGTGACAAGGTGGGGATTTCACTCCATATTATGGGAGGGCTTTCCCAACCTCAATGATCCTGGGATATCACTCTGCGTTTCTAGAGTCCTTCACTGTACCACCAGGACTGAAGGATTGAGTAAAGTATTGATTTTGCTCATTTCCTAATGGCAGATTTTCTGGTGTGCAAGATAATGAAGGGGAGGAATTGGAATGTGCAGAAGAAGAGCTAAATGTACATAATCATCCTGGAGCTTCCCACTGTGACAGATTATCCTGATGCTCTGGAGCAGATGTACTATATTTATTTAATATCTCCAAACCAGCATGGATACAGGCTTGTGCATTCTGCAGTCCCCATAGGAAATCATTATAATTTTCCATAATTTTTTCATCTTTAAAATCTTGGAAGACTCTCACTTTTATATCCACTTCACCACCACATCAGCTTCTTCCTTTTTTAGAGTAACTCCTTTGAGAAGTGTCATATTCAGTGTTCTTCCACTGATGAGAACTTGAATTTTGATTTTAATGGAGACTTCTCTGGTGGATGCAACAAGAATAATAATTATTGTGTGAATAAGCTTGTTTTCCTCCCAGACAAAAATAAATTTCCAAGGTCTTAATTGACACTGTTTTGTTTGTTTATTTATTCTTTTTTTTTTTAATAGCTTGTCTTTTCCATAAATTTGAGTCTTATTTTTTTCAATTTGGGTGGATTAAATGCTTTTAATCCACACACACACACACACACACACACACACACTTCTTCATGCTGTACATATTTCCCTGAGGAATACTAATATCTGCCAGTGGGAAATAACTGCTGAACAGCAGCTTCCTTTGTACTGAGCTAATTTAGGAAGGTATTCACCTTGCCCTCCACAGTGTTAAACCAACTGGTGGTTGGAAGGTTTGACCTTTTATTTCTAAATATAAAAATAAAAATGCCAAGGCAGCTGTAGGGAAGCGATTAGAAAATTGCCCTTCCTGGGAGACAAGAGAGAACAACCAAGACCTAAATAGAGAAAATGCAAATTAATTGTCCCTTTCCTTCCTCTGCCTGTTAATAGCTGGGTAAGAGAGAATTCCAGACCTATTCCATTGTCTGGTGTTTAGTGCTCACATAGAAGAACACAGCCAAATTCTTACATAAGATGATCTCAAAGCATTGTCAATTGTACAAGTTAATTAAATCCAAGCAGGTCCCTGAGGAATCAGCCTCTGGGACTCCTGAGGCACTTTGGCTCCATTCCCTACCTCAGTTTTATTTGGGAAATGGTGCAAAGTCATGCTGAATTAGAGGGGTGAGGCATCAACACAAGGCTGGAAGCAGCTCTTGTAACAAAGATTAAACATACAAGGAATGAGCAGGAGTTTTCCTTGTAGAAGCAGTGTGGGAAAGCCAACGGACATGACTGGGAAAGGATTTGAACTGTGGACTTGAAGAGAGCTGTCAGAGTGCAATGAAATTGCAGAAATCCCAAATCATTAAACCTGAGTTCTTTCTCTTGGGAGAGGTGAAATCTGTACTACAAACAACAAGTGGTGGCTAATCATTGTCATGGAATGAATGGTTTTCTGAGGTGAGCCTCAGAAATCACAGAAAGATTCCACACATTGTCAACATGTTAATCTGAGCATTAATATTTTACATTTGCATCTTTTCTGTGCACCCTTTTCATCATTACATTGTCCAGGTAGGTCCCCTCAAGCTGGTGAGGCTGTGACTTCAGCCTAATCTGAAATGAGAATGAAATTTACACACTATATTTAAAGCTGGTGCTTCCACTGCCATTATTTTATATTCTAAATATAGAAGAGTCACACTTTTAAAGTTGTGGTTTTAGTCAGTGAATACATTTGCTTAGGACGCTGCTTGATGAAACATTGGGTGAAGACTCCTTGCAACCAAGATGAATTAAAGAAGAAGAAGACCTGGCCTCACTTATGACAGCTTGTGAAGGGCCACTTATTCCTATGAAATCCTGACATTTTAGAGACCAGAAGGCAACATATTTTTTTCCACAAGACAAAAAGCTCTTGATCAGTTGACTTCCTCATTTATCTATGTGCTTTTCCTCAGCCATCTGCAAAACAAGCAGGAGGCAGGAGCCCCCTGACATTCCATAATAAACTACTTGTATCCCAGAACATGTTGTGTCAGAAACTCCTGTGCAAACTTTCTGCTATCTCCTCATAAGTGTTTTGCTCCATAAGTGCATCTGGAAGTTCAGCTGTTTCCAGGGTGTTTTGTTGTTTTTTTTTTCTGAGCTTGCATTCATTGCCACTATAATGAAAACTTTCATGGTTCATTACCCCTGAGTGATAAATTTAGGCAGAGAGTTCATTTGTCTAGACAGGAATATCTGAAACAGATGAACCGAGACCCAATTTTACTGTAGTTCATGAGATGAGGGCTGTACACACCAACAGGCACTCAATATTCAAAAAGAAATATTTCATATGTACAAATGATGCAAATAGGGTGAAGATTTGAGACAATATCAATAGATCATACCCAAGCATGACTGGCTTGGACACTTATAGATTTTCCAGTTCAATACTCTGTTGCCCAACAGGAGAAGCATTTTAAACACTTTACAAGGGCTCTTTAATAAAATCCTGTATTATTAGAGAGGAAAGCTGACACCATTCTCTGCAACACCTTCAAAACTGAGTTGTTTTTTCTTAAATTTATAAATTCTTCATTCTTTCAAAGCCATTTGCTCCACTTAGACCCTCAATATTCCTTCTGTGTAAAAGCCACATGCCCTGGGCTCTCACCATTTTCAGTAACCTCTGACACTGCAAATATGAGCAAAACCCCACCAAAAAAAAAAATCATCCTTTAGGATGTTGTGTGGATTATGATTGTTCCTTAACCAAATCTTACTTGGTTAATTCCTTGCTCCCAGATTAGGAGTGAGGAGTTGGCTGCTCATGGGAATTTTAGGACCACAAAAACCACACTGGAAGATTATTTGTCTGTACACAAAATGCTCTTCAAGGTTGTGTCTATTTAATCTCATGGTTTTGCACAGATTGAGGCCATCCTGCAGACAGACTAGGGGGTTAATACACAACAAATTTGTCCCTTCAGTTTTTTCCAAGCAGTCTCCAAATCCTAAAAGGCTGAAACATCCAGGTAAATCCCTCAGATTCCCTACAAGAGTAAAGAATATACTGCTGAGGAGAGGCTGTCTGGGGGAAAAAAGGAAGGAAAGATTTATTTCTGCATGAGCAGTAGCAGCACTGTGCAGGGATAGAAATACATGGGAGATAAATCCTCAGGTGCAGTCTGAGATATGGGATGCTTCTCCAGACAGGGAATTCTCAGCTGCCCAGCTGAGTAGAAATCTACCTGCCCAGCCAGGTAGATATAAAGCTTTCCCTTGCCTTAATGGTCCCTTGTCTTGTTCGGGTGGACAGTTAAGAAGGAGTTATTTTATGTGTTTACTTTAATTATCTTTTTTTGGGGTTTTTTGTTTTGTTGTTGTTATTGTTGGGGTTTTTGTGGTCTTTTTGTGCTTTTTTTTGTTTGTTTGGTTGTTTTTTTTAATTGATTGTTTTGGGTTTTTTGTTTGGTTTTGTGTTGTGTTTTTTTTGGTGGCTTTTTTTGTTGTTGTTTTTTTTGGGGGGGGGGGATTGGGCTATGGTATAAAAATAAAAAGAAAAAGCCCAAAAATTAGCCAAACGCCAGTCCAAAGGAATATTTTAAAATCTCAAAGCCTTTTTGGACACAGGTATTATGTCTCACTCATATTTTCTATTCTTCCATTTCCTCCTAGTTGCCAGCTGATCTCCAGAACAATCATCACAAAGTGCAGCCACCTCAATTATAATGTGCTATGGACAGAGGCTCTCCTACACGATAATCAGGGTAGAGGCTTAATTAGAGTGTTGATAAAAGAGCTATTTGAACTCTCCTCACTTCTTGAAATTATTTCTCTTACAGACTTCAGTGGGCTTCAAAAATCTGTCACAATGTCTGGGGACAAAAAAAACCCTCATGGTTTGGTATCTGTGGTTTCTATGGCTGAGGGCAGGGAGGAGCAGTTCCTTCTGGGGTGAGCTTTTCCTTGGAGAGATGGAATCATGAAATGGTTTGGGTTGGAAGGGACCTTACAGCCCATCCAGTGCCATGGGCAGGGACACCTTCCACTAGCCCAGGATGCTCCAAGCCCTGTCCAGCCTGGCCTTGGACACTGCCAGGGATCCCGGGGCAGCCACAGCTTCTCTGGGCACCCTGTGCCAGGGCCTGCCCACCCTCACAGGGAACAATTCCTTCCCAATAGCCCATCCGACCCTGCCCTCTGGCTGTGGCAAGCCATTTCCCTTGTCTTTTCCCTCCATCCCTTGTTCCAAGTCCCTCTCCAGCTCTCCTGGAGCCCCTTTAGGCACTGGAAGGGGCTCTGAGGTCTCTCTGGAGCCTTCTCCTCTCCAGGTGAGCACCCTCAGCTCTTCTAGGCTGGCTCCAGAGCAGAGGGGTTCCAGCCCTTGGATCAACTCAGTGGCTTCATCTGCACTTTCTCTAACAGGCCAGCATTTCCAAATATTTGAGCTAAAAAACTTGACATTAAATATACTTATTCAGCTGGTTATCCTGCAGCCACACATCCCAGCAGGAATTTCAGCAAGTATTTATGGTCTCCTGCACGTTTTTTGGTTTTTTTCACAGTCCAGGTGAATGGATGTTGCTGGGATTTGTTGTGACTGGCTGCTGGAGGGGAAACATCAGGATTATTCCAGTTTGCTTAGCAACAGCTGTGACAGCTCTCCAAAACCAGCACAACCCTTCTGCCTGGCCAAGTGACTCAGCCAGACCAGTCCCATTGTGTGTATTTATTAAGCTGTGTTCATAATCACCAGCCAAAGGCTCTAATAATAAGGAGAAAGTGGATTTCATCCACATGGCATCTCCTCTACACCAGTTACTTCAGGTGGAAGCATTAACAGGAACTCCAGCAAATACAATTACCAACCTTCCTTAATCTAAAGCCTTGATAAGCACAAATTAAGGAATTTTAAGCCTTTGGAAACTTGTGTATTCATAGGCCCAGTGAATTAAACCTTTGCAGTGAACCCTCAAAATACTCCTGCTAATTTAAATAGCAAGTCTGCAGAGGATGCCAATCCCAATGGTGCAACATAATTTCATTAAAATCCTGCTTTTGAGGCAGCACACCAATATCCTTTAACCTCCAGGTTCATTAAGTTATGATCTTCTAATAGAACTTCCTATTAAAATTCCAAACAAGTAGAGAAAAACTGGGAGAAGGTGTAAAGAGCTGTGAGTGGCACAAATCAGAGCTGGGGAGTTACAAGATTTGAAACAGAGCATTCAGGGATGATTCTTATAAAAAGCAGAAGTTTACAGTGAGAAATAGAAAGGAGATTTTATTTTAATCATATGGTTTTTAGAAATTTTATGCAGGTATTTTCTGTTTGAGCACTGTGTCACAAGGCAAGTGGATGGAATGGAGTAACTCCGCAAGAACGGGATGGAGTAACTCCAGCAGGCACAAGAGGAGCTTCTGCTTCTTGCCATAAGACTTCCCAGCAGGATTCTGTGTCCTGCCATCCAAGGTTTGGGGATCACTCAGTGCCAAGCTGTGCCTTATTTTCAGCTGTGGATCCAGAGGTCTTCTCCAGCTCCTGCCTCTCCCTGCTCAGTGCAGGCAGCTCAAAATTGGGTTTTTCACTCTTTGTTTGCCACAATGATTGCAGTGTCATCAATCTGGCAGTCAGAGAAGGAAGGGTTTCACATGGATAGAACCAGCAGTGATGACTGAATTCACCCTTCTGTTCAGAGGGAGATTTCTCTGTGGCTGTGCAATCCCTGGCAGATTTTTCCCCCAACTGATTCCAACAATGCTCCAAGTGCTCTTTGCTGGATGTGTGGATGGGAATGTTGGGTGAGAAACACCAACATTCACCACAAGGATCAGTAAGAAAGGAGAAAAGATGGTATTTGGGATGGAATTGTGCCCCTGTGCCCCTGAGCTCAGGTGACACCCCACCTGCAGAGCTGCCCCAGCACAGGGAGGAGCTGGAGCTGCTGCAGAGAGCCCAGGGGAGGCACCAGGATGGGTAGAGGGATGGAGCAGTTCTGGGAGAAAAGGCTGGCAGAGCTGGGATTGTGCAGCCTGGAGAGGAGAAGCTTTGGGGTGACAAACTGTGGCCTTGAAGGAGCCAACAGGAAGCATGGAGAGAGACAATTTCCAAGGGATGGAGAGGCAGGACAAGGGAGAATGGCTTCCCATGATCAGAGAGTAGGTTTGGATGGGCTATTGGGAAGGAATTGTTCCCTGTGAGGGTGGGCAGGCCCTGGCACAGGGTGCCCAGAGAAGCTGTGGCTGCCCCTGGATCCCTGGCAGTGTCCAAGGCCAGGTTGGACAGGGCTTGGAGCAATCTGGGACAGTGGAAGGTGTCCCTGCCCCATGGCACTGGATGGGCTGTAAGGTCCCTTCCAACCCTAACCATCCTATGATTTATTTTATAATTATATGAAATCTTGTTTGATTTTGAAGTTACTGATGTTACTGCAGCTCTTTTAAGGGGTCAGAAAGCTCTGAAAGCAAAACCCTTGCACAATGTTCAGTGATGGATCAGGGGAGTGTGTGCCAGGGAAGACCATGAAATATATGTGCATTTTTACTGGAATGTGCTGGGTTTATAGCAGGATTTTGGGTGCCTAATGAGAAAAGCTATGGCTGTGAGATGATCAATAAAAGATGAGAAAGGTTTTAGGATTAGCATCAGAAAACTCTTAAAAGGCAGCAGGAGAGAGAGAGAAAAAATACAACTTTCTTATGAATGTAAAATGGACAATTACACAGAGGAGCTATTTTTTTGAACCTCCAGGTTCATTAAGTTATGTTTTCTCTCTGCATCATTTTCCTTCTGCTCTGAACATTCAGCAGGAAATGAGTTTCCATTTCCTCAGCTGCAGAGTCTGGTGGAGACACCAAGACAATTCCCTTTCCTGCCTTGGTGTGGTTGTTGGATAATTCTATGTCAAAGAACATTACTTGTCATAAATGAATTGTCAAAAAAAAAACATGGAGGAGAAGAGGAAAAGAACATTTTGACAGGTAAAAAATTCCATCAGATACCTATTAGTGCCCTCTGGAAAATATTCTGGTTCTAGGAGGGCATTGAAAGCTATGAAATATTGTCAGTGTCCTTCTGTAACCCCTGAGGATGTCACTTAGCTCTCCATTAACAGAGAAAACTGTGTTGGTCTGTTGTAAAAAAGGGTCAGAAATCAGAACCAGTTTGCTAAATAAAGCAAACTATGTGTATTTATTCTGAGTGTGAATCAATCCTGGTTGTCCATGCTGCAATGCAGCAGTGGGAGGCACATCTTTCAACCCATGAGGAATCATAAATGATTAATGCCTTCTGGTACCAAGCCAGAACTCCTCAAGTTAAATAAATCTTCATTGACTGATATGATCTTAGAATCCAATTTGATTTTCATTGATGTAAATACTAATTAGCACCACAGAAGTCTGTGTTTGCAGCAAACACAATAAATGGGAAAAAAAAGGCTTTTGTTTGAATCCCTCTGTTTCTGCCAGGAATTGTAGCTTCATGTAACATGTGTCTCAATAAAAGACCCATCATGTGAAGACAAAAAAAATATTTATTTATCTCCAAGAGTGGTTGAAAATGCTGTTGGAATTTTCAATTATTTTTTTAGGGTAGACAGGAAGCCACATACCTTCCCCTGTTAACTTTCAGGCATTTGTTCAGATATAATGAGTGCAAGTCTAAAATTTCTGCCACCTCCAGCTCTTCCCTCTAATCCTAACAGAGAGAGAAAGCCTTGCCTCTGCTGCATGAAGGATTCTCAAGAATAAGCAAGTTGGAAATAAAGGAAAGAATTTTAAAGAATTTCAAGCATTAATAAATACATTAGGTGGCATTCATTACTATTTAATCCACAAAAAAAGGAGACAGGAGATGCTGATCCCCAGTGAATGGAGTTGTCTGTAGTGTTCAGTGTTCTGGCCCTGGATGTGTCTGATGTCCTCAAGGACTGTCCCCAGCCTTGCTAGACATGGAGTATTCAGCACTGGGACCAATGTCCCACTGGCTCTTCAGCTGGATTTGGACAGCAGGACTCAGATTCAGCAGACACAAAGGATTCTGTGGCTTTAATTCAGGAGATGGACATATTTAATTTACAAGGTTAAATTTAGCTCAAGTGTTTTGGAATGGCTCTGGGTAAAACACACTCTTGGCTCAGCCTGGGGAAGCAACAGGAATGAACTTTGTTATCAGGGGAAATGTCCCTTTTTAAATAAAACCAAAGGATAATCTGGTTAAATACTGAATTAATATTAAACAGCTCTCTTTGTGGGGAGAAATGGAGTATTGATAATGTGTGTCCCAGCCCTCTGTAAAGCTACAATTCACTGCAGGTTTCTGCTCTGAGCAAGTGGCACTTCAAGCATTAGGCAGCAAAATATTGCAGGTGCCTCAGAGCACACCTGGGACATGCTGCACATCCAGCAAGTCAAATATGACATAAATGGAAGGTAAACCCCAAAAAACCCCAGGAAATAAAGTTATGGCTCAGCTACACAAATCAGGCTGATTTCTGGGCACCACCCAAATATTCTGTGTGATTTCACTTTGAAAGGTTCAGGGAATGGGCACAGCCCCAAGGCTGCCAGGGCTCCAGGAGGGTTTGGACAAAGCTCCCAGGGATACACAGGGTGGGATTGTTGGGGTGTCTGGGCAAGGACAGGGGCTGGATTCCATGATCCTGGTGGGTCTCTCCCAGCTGGGGATGTTCTGTGAGTCCATGAAGGAAGTTTACTGAGCCACCAGCCTTTGGCTCCCAGCTGGATGCGAGCAAATGCTCAGGAAGCCACTGCTGGGTTAGAGACATTCTCCGGGGCTCAACCAGCAAACTTGGGAAGGTGGCAGTGCAATGAATATGATCCCAGTGGATCTCTGAGACTCTTAATGAACTATAAGGTTTCCTTTTTTTTCTTTGTTTTTATTAAGGCTGAGAATTATGTCCACCAGGAAGACATTGGTGGAAGAAAAAAATTCTTTGATATTCATTGTTAGCGCAGCTTCCACTGTGATACTGATGGTAAGGGAGATCAAATATTCCATGGAATATTCCAAATTCCAATCCCACCCTGTGCATCCCTGGGACCTTTGTCCAAACCCTCCTGGAGCTCTGGCAGCCTTGGGGCTGTGCCCATTACCTGAACCTTTCAAAGTGAAATCACCCAGAATATTTGGGTGGTGGCCAGAAATTGGTAAATCTCCTAAAGATATATATTTTTTCCTGACCTCTCTTTATTTACAGAAAGCATTTATAAATTTAAAAAACATTCCTTTTTTTCACTTCCTGAGCAAAGCCCAAGATTTGTTTCAGAATGAACAAGTATTTAGAAACTGATATCCTCAAATAAGGTCTCATATTTCCATGTGTTAGCTGGAAATATGAGATGCTGAGATCCTGTCATGCTTTAAATAGGTTATTGCACAGTGATTAAAAAACTTCTACTTGTTCTGAAATGGACATAAAATTGTGCATTTGGGCAACAAATTTCATTTATGCTGCACACAATGATATTTTACAAGAGCCAAAGCTAAACCTACACCACAGAAATGTCACATTATTAACAGTGGTCCTATGGAGCAAAACCATCCTCTCAGCCTTGCCCTAGGTGGAAGTGTTGAGGCTGTTGAATAAAACCACATTTTATATTTCTTGAGCAGCTGCTAACCTGCCTAATAAACTGCTCAAAAACCAAAAATCTTTTTGCTAAAACCTGGTGAAAGTGGGAAAGTTTTCCTTCTCTCTCCTGGTGTAACATCACCCCAGCAGCACTGATTATTCTGGAGTGCCTCAATATGGAGAGAGAGAAACCAAAATTACCTGAAAGGGGTCTGAGTGTCCACTGGAGCTATTTAAACCTCACAGCTTTGGACAGCATCCAAGCTCACTCCAGAGCAAAATCCACAAAACTAGACAGAGGTTGGTTTCAGAGGTTTTAGGAAGAAAAATGTAGTCTTAGGGAAACTAGGTTTAGAAAGAAATATTTAAGAAAAGAATGTCCCTCAACTCTGATTCAGATTGAACATTTTGTGTTATAAACACATTTAATGTCCTTGTTGAGAGAATCACAGAAAATAAGGCTGACAGAGACTTCACTAGGCTGAAATTCAGTACTTTAAGAGAAATAAGCACCACCAAGGATGCTGTCTTCATAATGTCTTCACCAATGATTCCTTGTCCTTTTCCTGACTGAGTTGTCCCTGGCTGCAGATTAAGCCCATTACTCTTGGCTAATTCACCTCAGAAAATACATTTTTTCCTGATTTTGGCGGCTTGTTGCATGTTTGCTGGCTGTTCCCACATGTTCCTTTAGTTTTCCTTTGTCTAGGCTACCTGGGCTCTTTTAATCTCTCCTTGCAGGTCATGTTTTCTACATGTCTAATTATTTTTTATTACTTATTTTTCTGCTTTTACATTTCATTAAAAATGTGAACACACCTTTCCATCATAAATTCTTTCTACTCTGCTACCAGCTTCCTCCAGGGAGAAGAGCTGGAGTAATTCTTCTCCCACTCTTTCCAATTTCCTTAATATTATCTTACTTGTTTTATTATTTTAGATTTATTTAAACTGCTTTTCTAACCTCTGCTTTCTTTCCCCACCCTCTGTGGATGGCTGGGTGTCTTTGAAAGTTTCCTTTTCTACTAAAGAAACCTGAGGAGTCAGCAGTTCAGTGAGCCTGATATACAGCAGCTTTCAAAACTTGGAAAATAAATTTGAAAGTGTCTTACTATCACTGGGGAAGGAAGAGTAGAGTCAGTCAGAGAAGGCAAAGTTCTAAAGGTTTGTATTTTATCTCATTTCTATCACTTTATTCCTTTTCACACTTAGGATATTGCAATTTAATTGTATTTAGGGTACCAAATGGAGAGTGAGGCTTAGAGAAAATTGAACTGAAGGCAAATAAAACTCGCATGTGGAGTGAAGAACAAGATGAAAAAGGAGAGAGAGCTGGCAAAGAAAACATTCTCTCCTCAGCAACATTTTGGTATTTGAAGATCTTTCTCATGCTGAATCTGAAAACCTCTCAGAAAAACACCTCTTTCAACACAGCCCTTACTCCCTAACCCAATAAAGTGACAGTTCACTGATCAGGAAGAGGGGCAGGAAATCTGGTTTGCAGAAAAAAGATGGAAAAATACTTTAAAGGGTCAGGTCCTGGACTGCTGCTGCCCTGAATGGTGTGGTGTGGGGAACCAGGACATGTCTGTCAGGTTTTAAATCAGAAATTTCATTCTTGCCTTAAGGATACTCTTTTATGGCTGAATACTTAGCACCATGTTCAATCCAAACCTCCTTTTTCATTATTAAATGTTGATTCAAAGCTACCTCAGCAGATTCCCCCTGGCCATGAAGAGCAGTTTGATGGACAGAAGCAAAGGAAATATCTTTGGGGTTTTCAAAGCAATGACTATTCCCTGGGGAGCCTGTTCAGTGCCCAACCACCCTTTGGGGGAAGAACTTTTTTCCTGATATCCAGAAAAACCTCCCCTGACAGCTTCATGCCATTACACATATATGTAATATAGATATGTGTGAAATATTGATATATGTGTAACCCAAACTGAATTAGAAGTCTTTTCAGAATTGACACACATCTTTTCTCAAAATTAATAATCTAGTGATCTAAAACATCAGAAAAATATTTTCTTTGGCTATGAATTATTCAGGCAAATATCAGAGACTTTCTATGTATGAGCTGGGTGAATGACATAATCTTACACTGGTATGAGACTGCATAAAAATGCATTGTGATTAAATAAGCCTTTTTACACATAACCTGCAGTCAGATACAAGATCTGAAATGAACACCACGGAAGTCAGGTCTTTTAAAATTATCTGGAGGAAATGTAATATTTTTAGAGACAAAGGAGTATAACTGAGTGGGTTTTGTGGATGTTACAGAGGTCTAAAAGGGGACCACACTGACCTGGCACCACGCTGGCAATGTGTTGTAATTGTATCCCTGTCATTTAGGAGCTGGCTGTCCAAAATGAGAGTGACACTGAACTACTGCAGCTGCCACTGTGGCTCCCATTAGTGCTCTGAGGGCTGTCATTAAGGGATGGCAGTGCCAGCACCACTCCCTGCTGTCCCTGCTGCTCCCTTCCCTCCTTCACTGCTCCCACAGTCTGTTTTGTGTACCTATGTCCCTGGCTTTGCTCCAGGTGACAAGGAAAGCCTTGTTTTCCCCGTCCCAGGTGTGCTGCACAGGGCAGGGAGTGGTGGCAGTAGTGCACAGCAGTAAAGGTGTTTTTGCAGTGTTGGAATTCACAACATCCTCTGTCTGTCCTGGATTGTNCTGCTTTTACATTTCATTAAAAATGTGAACACACCTTTCCATCATAAATTCTTTCTACTCTGCTACCAGCTTCCTCCAGGGAGAAGAGCTGGAGTAATTCTTCTCCCACTCTTTCCAATTTCCTTAATATTATCTTACTTGTTTTATTATTTTAGATTTATTTAAACTGCTTTTCTAACCTCTGCTTTCTTTCCCCACCCTCTGTGGATGGCTGGGTGTCTTTGAAAGTTTCCTTTTCTACTAAAGAAACCTGAGGAGTCAGCAGTTCAGTGAGCCTGATATACAGCAGCTTTCAAAACTTGGAAAATAAATTTGAAAGTGTCTTACTATCACTGGGGAAGGAAGAGTAGAGTCAGTCAGAGAAGGCAAAGTTCTAAAGGTTTGTATTTTATCTCATTTCTATCACTTTATTCCTTTTCACACTTAGGATATTGCAATTTAATTGTATTTAGGGTACCAAATGGAGAGTGAGGCTTAGAGAAAATTGAACTGAAGGCAAATAAAACTCGCATGTGGAGTGAAGAACAAGATGAAAAAGGAGAGAGAGCTGGCAAAGAAAACATTCTCTCCTCAGCAACATTTTGGTATTTGAAGATCTTTCTCATGCTGAATCTGAAAACCTCTCAGAAAAACACCTCTTTCAACACAGCCCTTACTCCCTAACCCAATAAAGTGACAGTTCACTGATCAGGAAGAGGGGCAGGAAATCTGGTTTGCAGAAAAAAGATGGAAAAATACTTTAAAGGGTCAGGTCCTGGACTGCTGCTGCCCTGAATGGTGTGGTGTGGGGAACCAGGACATGTCTGTCAGGTTTTAAATCAGAAATTTCATTCTTGCCTTAAGGATACTCTTTTATGGCTGAATACTTAGCACCATGTTCAATCCAAACCTCCTTTTTCATTATTAAATGTTGATTCAAAGCTACCTCAGCAGATTCCCCCTGGCCATGAAGAGCAGTTTGATGGACAGAAGCAAAGGAAATATCTTTGGGGTTTTCAAAGCAATGACTATTCCCTGGGGAGCCTGTTCAGTGCCCAACCACCCTTTGGGGGAAGAACTTTTTTCCTGATATCCAGAAAAACCTCCCCTGACAGCTTCATGCCATTACACATATATGTAATATAGATATGTGTGAAATATTGATATATGTGTAACCCAAACTGAATTAGAAGTCTTTTCAGAATTGGGACACATCTTTTCTCAAAATTAATAATCTAGTGATCTAAAACATCAGAAAAATATTTTCTTTGGCTATGAATTATTCAGGCAAATATCAGAGACTTTCTATGTATGAGCTGGGTGAATGACATAATCTTACACTGGTATGAGACTGCATAAAAATGCATTGTGATTAAATAAGCCTTTTTACACATAACCTGCAGTCAGATACAAGATCTGAAATGAACACCACGGAAGTCAGGTCTTTTAAAATTATCTGGAGGAAATGTAATATTTTTAGAGACAAAGGAGTATAACTGAGTGGGTTTTGTGGATGTTACAGAGGTCTAAAAGGGGACCACACTGACCTGGCACCACGCTGGCAATGTGTTGTAATTGTATCCCTGTCATTTAGGAGCTGGCTGTCCAAAATGAGAGTGACACTGAACTACTGCAGCTGCCACTGTGGCTCCCATTAGTGCTCTGAGGGCTGTCATTAAGGGATGGCAGTGCCAGCACCACTCCCTGCTGTCCCTGCTGCTCCCTTCCCTCCTTCACTGCTCCCACAGTCTGTTTTGTGTACCTATGTCCCTGGCTTTGCTCCAGGTGACAAGGAAAGCCTTGTTTTCCCCGTCCCAGGTGTGCTGCACAGGGCAGGGAGTGGTGGCAGTAGTGCACAGCAGTAAAGGTGTTTTTGCAGTGTTGGAATTCACAACATCCTCTGTCTGTCCTGGATTGTCAGAACCCCTGCCAGGGGGCTCAGAGACCCTGGTACAGAGCCCAAGACACCTGTGACTTTGGTGATGACCCATGGAAAAAAATTACCAACCTTATATGAGGATCTGCAAGCCACAAAAGTCTAAGTAGAATATTAGTTAGTTTGTCACGGGGTGAAAAATAGATTTTTTGGGTTTTTAGAATGGGGTTCAGGAGGCAAGATGGAGGAATTTGGGCATGTCCAGCCTTTTTCCTTCTTCTTCTTGGCCTCCATCTTCTGCTGTGATGGTGGCACTTTTAGATTTGTTTAGGGTAGAAGCTCACTGTCTAGCATAGGTGATAGGTATTGGGAAGTTATGGTAAATAATGTACATGTAGTTTTTAGTATAAAAAGATAACACCACCCTGGGGGTGGCCAGTGTGCCTCTGTCTGACCTGCTGAATGGACCTCAGCAGGCCAAGAGAAAGAATTTTATAGATAAGAAACAATAAACAACCTTGAGAACGAGAACTGAAGAGCTCTGACTCCTTCTTCGACTGCTGGACTGGGAAAAGAGACTTTCTAACACATCTCGGGGTCACTGTGAGCAGCAGAAATCCTGAGATTGCAGCTCCTTGCAGTGTGTCCTGAGCTGGCAGCACAGGCTCCTGAGCCAGCCTGGAGATTTGTTTGAGCTTGTTTGGCTGTGACAGCAATCCTGTAACCACCAGGTGAGCACTGCCTGCATTGCCATTGCCTGGATTTACTGACATTTGCTGTGTTAGTGCAACTGCAGCTATCAAAAACAAGAATTTATTCTGCATGGGCTGAGTCACCCATGACCCAGAACAGAATCATGGAATCATTCAGGTGGGAAAAGGCCTTTAAGACTATCAAGACCAGTTGGTAACTCATCACTGCTCAAGGCCACCACTAACCCATGTCCCCAAGCGCCACATCCACATGGCTCTTAAATTCCTTTGGGATTTTGGATCTTAAATGGGGACTCCATTCCTGATAAACACTGAGGCAAAGAAGACATGAAACACTTCAGCCTTTTTTCACCTTTTGTGTCAATGTTCTCCCCACTTCCAGAAAAGGATTGAGACTCTTCTCGGCCCTCCTTTGTTCATGTATTTATAGAAATATTTAGCATAAAATTCAGTGTGTGTGAGGGGCCTGGAAACTCCAGACAAAGGATGATAGCTGAGGGCAGAAATGAGCAACTTAACAGCCACCAAAGGAGTTCAGCCTTGGGATAAAACTCACTCTGTAGATACAGCTCAAATGCAAGATGGACTTAGACACAGGACAAAGAATATAGATAAAAGCATGTTGACATGTGTAACAGCATGTTAGCAGCATCAAAATTACTCCATAGCAAAGGGCAAGAAGCTGTGAACAGCAGGCTTTCCCTGGTGGAAGGGCCTCAGGGTGACACCACCACTAAAATGTCCTCCAGGCCAAGTGTGAAGCCACTAAGAGCAGGTCCCCTGTGAGCAGTGGGAAAATAGGACAGCATCAGGAGATTTTGAAGAAGTCTGTATATGCACATAGGATTTAAAATGCACTTTTAGCATTATTGTAACTTTATTTGTAGTACTGCTCAGATTAAGCTTCTAAGACTTTTCAGTCAAAACTCCTAAAATCAAGGAATCATGGAATGGTTTGGGTTGGAAGTGACCTCAAAGCCCATCCAGTGCCACCCCTGCCATGGACAGGGACACCTCCCACTGTCCCAGGTTGCTCCCAGCCCTGTCCAGCCTGGCCTTGGACACTGCCAGGGATCCCGGGGCAGCCACAGCTTCTCTGGGCACCCTGTGCCAGGGCCTCACAGGGAACAATTCCTTCCCAATAGCCCATCTAAACCTACTCTCTGCCAGTGAGAAGCCATTCCCCCTTGTCCTATCACTCCATCCCTTGGAAATTGTCTCTCTCCATGTTTCCTGTCAGCTCCTTCAGGCACTGCAAGGTCAATTTGGTCACCCCAAAGCTGCTCCAGGCTGCACAATCCCAGCTCTCCCAGCCTTCCCTCCCAGCAGAGCTGCTCCATCCCTCTGCCCATCCTGGTGCCTCCCCTGGGCTCTCTGCAGCAGCTCCAGCTCCTCCCTGTGCTGGGGCAGCTCTGCAGGTGGGGTGTCACCTGAGCTCAGGGGCACAGGGGCACAATCCCAATCCCTTCCCTGCTGCCCACGTTGGGGGACACAATTAATCCTTGCCTTTGTATTCCAGGAATGTTCCTTTTGTTGTTAGAAGGATTATTAGAGGGAATTCAAGCAGCACAAATTCTGTAAGTTGGATGCAACAAATTGTCAGTGCTGGACCTTCTGAACTGAGGCTCCAAAGCCACCTGCACCTGCTGGGGGGTTCAGACAAGCCAGGTCCATCTCTCTGTGCCTCATTATTTTCCACCAGCAAAATAAAGGTAGGGAGGCTGACCTGTGCTGACAGAAAGCTCTGGAGAAGAGGAGCCAGGAGCGTGAATCAGCCTTCAGCCAGCAGGAAATTCAGTGCTGCATTTCAGGACTTGTCTCCCTGGGGAATTTTTGATGCCCAAAGGTTCACAGGTTATCAGACAATGTGTCTGGAAGTGCTCCAGTTTTAGTCCTGCTGTTGACTCCAATGTAATGGGGGAGAGGAGAAGGGAGAGAGTTGGGTCTGGATCCATTTCTCCAGTGTGGACAATTTGCTGATCTCCTGTCAGCTCCTCAGGAAAAGCAACTGTAAGAAAACTTTTAAAAGAAAAAACTTTTAAAAGAAAAAAAAAAACTAATGTAAAACTATGTTTTAACTAATGTTAAACTATGTAAAACTAATATCATTTCCCATTTTAAAAAACAACTTGGGCACCTTTATTATTATTAAAAACTACTCTAACCACTGACTGAATCTCTATGATGTACTACACAAGAAACATAAGAAATCTGTTTTAGTCCACATGAAATCTGGCATTCTTTGAGTTCATAAGTTGCATATATTTAATCTGATCTGTATGTGTTCATTTATAAAAAAACAAAATATGACACATAGTACATCACTTGATTATATTATTAAATCCTGTTAATTGACTTTGTAGCATCTAAGCTTTTTACCACTCTTTTGTCCTGGTAAAAAAAGCACAAAATCTCACTGAAGGATAGGAGTTTCTTCCTCAACATCAAGCCACATCAATACTAAAAAAAAAATATATATTACAAGACTGCAATGCAAAATTTCATAATTTTGATTTCAATTCTTTTGGTGACTGTGCATTGTCCTTTTTTCTAACAAGAAAAGTAAAAATAAAGAACACAAAAAAGCTGGTCAGCTATTTTATCAATTATCAGTACCCAAGTAAATTCCGACAGTTTTCTCCCCTCCATTTCTATCTCTAAAAAATTGAGAGAAGAGATAAACTGAAAGATTAATTTGTCTCCTATTTCAGACAGATGATAGAAAATCTGAGAAAAGCTGAATATTTTGGACTCAAAGTTCAGCAGTTCCATTGTAGAGCAAATTGAATTTTCCTGATTAAGACAATAATGCTGACACACCTCTAACAACCAGGGTTCTAAAAAAGAAGAGCAAGCTGTTGAAGTGCAGTGTAAACCAGTCAGAAAACATGGCTTTACTTTTTCTTATATCTCAGGAAATTATCACTGCTTCAACAGTTCCTCAATATATTCCTGCATTTCCAGTAAAAATAAAAAACCACACAAAACTACCAACCCCCCCCAAAATCCACAAAAAAACAAAACAAAAACCCCAAAACAAAACAAAGAACTCCCCAACCACCCTTTGTACAAAACAAAATCACAAAGAATGGAGAGAATTATTAACATGGGAAAGAAAATGCCTTTAAATAAAAATAGAAATTAGTATGACATTATTTTGCATTGAAATATTCAGCTCCTGTCATCTTGTCCTCCATTAAGGTGACATGAACTGATAAATATTGATTGAGTTGAACAAAAATATCATGTTTGAATAATTATTAGGAAAACAAGAATTTAATTTCAAAAGCTATCTTTTCGCACGGGTTTCTATATGACTCAATCCCTTTAATTTAGTAATGACAGAGTGGAGATGAGTTCTCCTGGATAGTGCTGGACTTTGAAGGACAACATTTTTAGAACTGTAATAATTTGTAAATACTGGAGTTTTTTTCCAAAAAAAAAGAGTATTTTACCATAGGCTGGATTACACTGATAGAAAGATCATGGAAAATTCAGGTTGTTGTGTTCTGAGGGAAGTAAGAACTTTTGCTTTGACACTTGAATTTTTTTCCATCAATTACAGCCAGCTTCTCTTTGCTCTACTTGTGCACCTCTGCCTTCTGCTACATAAAGTGATTTTAAACAATTCCACTTCTTTCACCTCACACAACTTGGAATTCTATTATCCAGATCCAGGTCCTCAGCATTTGACTCCATCCACACTGAACCATGTAATTGAAGTTTTCAGATCATTAAGAGGAATTTGAGGGGCTCAGGGTTGCATAGTATGCTATGACAGGAAAAAATTCAGCAATATGAAACATTTGGAAAATTCAAATTGGACTGCCTTGAAATTAAATTCAATAATATGACGGAGTTTTTTAAGAATATGCTAGAAGTGTAATGTGTTTGTTGAAACAACTCTATCTCATTGACCCACAGAGTTCTGATAGAAAACTTCTCTACCTTGAAAGAACAAAACTTCACTGAAAATGAATTTGTTTTAAATTAACACCTCTTCAGTTTGTGCAGTTTCTGATTTATTTTATATGCACTGAGGTAAGAAATGTCCCACACACCATGGAAAGATTCAGGACCTGCAAAGCAAACTTTTACAAGAATCTGTTCAGAGCCCAATGAATACAAAAATACCTTTTTAACATGGAAAAGATTTGTTCGGGAATTAATAAATTTTGTCCTGATGCTATAAATGAGAGATGAACTTTCTTGAAGATCTGGGTTCCTCCCTCTGAGAGCTCAACTATCCCTTTCTAATGTCTAAATTATTGTCTTGACTAGTAAGGTTTTCCTTGGATTTAAACAAGTCAAAGCAGAGCTTAATTTATTTTGACTTGTGTACCATGACTTTGATCACAAATTAGAAATTTATTCCAGTAGCTGTACATCCTTGGAAGAAAACTGCTTTGGAAAAGCCCAGAGAAATTACCTTTCTCTTCTTCCTTGAGATTTATTCTTCCTTATGAGTTCCATTTGTTGGAATTAAAGTGAGGAGAATTCCTGAAAAACTTGGAAGGAAATGAAAGCTCGTCCAAGTGCTAACTTCTGGATAACAGGTACAAAAATATCCTCTGCTCACACATGATCAGTGGTGTAATTAAACCAGATTTGCCTTGAGGATAAATTCATCAATAGAATAAATTTGCCCACTTAAAAACCCACGGTGATGAGGGTGATGCAAGGCTCAGCTGGAGAATTTAATGGGAGGGATGGATGTGAGGAGCAGGGAGTCCAGCAGCACTAATGAGGAGGGATGAAGGGCTTCCTCAGCTCTGAAACTTGAAAGCCTCTCTCTCTCTCGGCATGCAGGAAGTTTATTTGAGGCTCTATTAAGGGAAGGCTCCGCTGAGACACTGACAGATCGCTTGTGGGGAACAGCAGCCATTTCACAAATACACACTTTTCAAAGAGATTGATTTGGGGAGCTCTCCAAAGGCTGGAAAAACTCCACAGTCAGATGAAAGTTGGTAACAGCAATAAAAAAACAAAGGATCTATAGACATTAGAAGAAATTCTACAACTTTTTATCTTTTTTTCCCCCCCAGCTATGCTCCTTGCTTTTAGGATAGTATCTTTAGCATACTTATTTCTACCCTTTTGCCTCTAGGCTTGAATTCCTGTGCTTTGTATTTAGGGATGTTTCTTTGAGGTGCTGGAAGCATCAGCATCTTCTTTTCATGGTGTGGGACAGGAGAGGTTTGGAAATACATCAGCAACACCTTTGAAAACTTTCCTATTGCTCTTTTCAGGGAGCATTTCAACAGTTATGAGCCACCCTCTTGCTCCTGATGTGGCAAGGGGCTGGAACCAGGAGCCTGAGAACCAGGTTTTGAGGGGAAACCTCATGCATTGGGCAGATTTTTGAGAAGCCACCTCACTCCTGAGCCCCATCTGGGTACCTACAACAAACTTTTGGGAAGGCTGCTGTGAAAATTAAGTACTACAGTTGTGTCCAGTTCCAGGATTTTCTGTTTCTTCCAAGGCCATGTGGCTCCAAAGCCCTGTTCAGCCTGGCCTTGGACACTTCCAGGTATCCAGGGACAGCCACAGCTTCTCTGGACCAAGGTGTCACCATCCTCACAGGGAAGTGTTTCTTCCTAAAATCCCATCTAAATTTCTCCTCGTTTAGTTTGAAGCCATTCTGCCTTGTCCTCTCACTCCAGCCCTTGTCCCAAGTCCTTTCCCAGCTCTCCTGGAGCCCCTTTAGGCACTGGAAGGGGCTCTGAGGTCTCCCCAGAACCTTCTCCTGGGGTGGAGACAGGGGATAGGATGAGCTTTAATGTCCCTTCCAACTGAAACCTTCCCATGATTCTGAAATTCCCCATCTTTCCCATAAGCTAATTCCATATAAAAATTTTATAAGCCTTGATGCATGGATCCTGTCTAATTTCTAATGGCAGTGTTTGTTAGAGTTACAATAATTTGGAATTTTTGAGATGATTACACTTCCTTTGTTGAAGAACTTCTCCCATGCGTGCTGTGGCAGGTAGCACACCATGGTTTATACAATTTCTGCTGAGTGCTTTGTGACAGGTTTTGATTCTCCTAAAATCAAAGAGTGACTCAGAAAATGACCAGAGCTTAATACCACAGCTGGTAATAGCAATGCGAAAACTGCACACATTTTTCTAGGATCCACAGATTTTGCACTATTTTACATGGACTCTTTTTGTCCAAAACACAATTCCTCCATTTTTATTCTTTATTGTTAAAACTGCTGGTATTTCATCATTTCAATCAAAATGAGTCCAACCGACAAAACAACCCAAAAAAGATTCTTCCTTCTCTCCACTCAAAACTTCAAAACTTTGGAATGAATTGAAGCAAAGGTTGAAATGAAAAACTCATATGAAGTGAGAGCTAGAGAATTGAAACACTTATCCTTGGTAAAAGAGAACATTGGCATTTTTCTTAGGAGGAATGAGGGCTGACTGGAGAAGGATTGCAATTCTGGGGAAATGCATGCTCCTGTCTTCCCTGGAGGACAGATTTCCCAGGTGGGGACAAGTTGTGAAAAGGAATTGTTCCCTGAACAAATAAATTCATTGCTGAGGGAGCCCTGCCACTTGTCTCCATATACTCCTAGAGAGATTGGTCTGTCAAAAGAAATCCTTGTTTGGAACTGATGAGGTTCCTCTGTTATTTAAGGAAAGTGGTGAAAAGTAAGGAAAGTGATTAAAGCAAGTGTTGTCAAAAAAGTGACTTCTACCTCTTACTTAATAAAAATCTTGTTTCTATTCTTTAACATCAAACCTTAACACTATTTTAACATCCTTTTTTAACATCCCTTAAATAAATATAGTATAAATATAGCA
>WBNQ01033900.1:55783-83157 GCA_013401375.1 Spizella passerina | reverse complement strand
TGATGAACTGTTGGTTTGTTCAGTGTCATTGGAGAGGTGGCACTGTCACCCTCCAATCCACTGTCATTTTTGGAAATCTATAAATGTTGAAGACAAAAATTAAATATTCTCTTTTCGCCTTGGAAGTGTCTGCATCATGTTACTTCGTGTCCTAAGTGACAGGAGATGCCAAACCTGAGCACAGTGATGTTCAAACCCAAACCCCAAAACACAGAGGGAAACCCTAAAACTCTTCTTGATGCAGTTTTCTGTCTTCAGCCAAAATGAAAAACCAACTTTGTTCATTGTTTCAGGTCTAAATCAAGACAAACATCAGCAGGACTGCTCAGTGTTGTAAGGTAATTTTAATTTCATTCCCATATTCTAAATGCATCTCCTTGGAAACTTCAGATTTTGATGTCATTAATATTTAGCACTGTACCTGTTGGAAAGTTTAACAAGTGCATCTTGTAACACAGTGAAAACTTTCCCAGACTTCTCTTTGCCACCTAACCTTGAAGGGAAACTCCCAGAGTGTTTGGAGGTACTTGACAATACCCAGTACTTTAGGACAATGTCTGGAGTGAAACTCTGGAATTTTTTATGGTAATTGCAGCTAATTTTGATGTGGAAAATAGGAAAAGGCCTTGCACACCTCTTTTGTTCTATTTTTTAAGTTGACTGTATAATTTACATTTTAAGTGCTCATTAAGGTGAAAAATGTCAGTGCTGCAGAAAGAGCAAATAAATTACCTTCATGTCTTTTCCCCCCCCTTTCTTATTATTAATCTGGAGACCACAGAAAGGGTATTCTCAATTAATCTGGGAATGAATTTATAACATGTCAAATCCCATGCTGCTCCAACCCCATTGCAGCTCAGTTTAATTAGGCTTTTCTCCCTGCCTGCAGATAGGAGCATTTGTAGTAGGCTTTAAAATACTACCACTACTATTAGATAGTTACTATTGTTTAAAATCAATTATGCTTTATGGAAAGTTATTGCTCACAATTTTATTGCTCATACTGGAAAACCATGAGATTTCCTGTCTCCAGATGGTTTGCTGAAGTGTTTGCATTGTGTTCAGTTCTTGAGATTTCCAACATTCCCAAGGAATATTCACAGCTTCCAAAAGCTCTTTTGGGGTGTTCAGAGGGGGTGGGACTGCTCAGAAATTCAAATTCCTGCTGACTAATGAAGGCTGAAAATCTTTTATCATGAATCAAGAGGTGAAACTAAAAGTGTTTTAGACTTCAAGCTCTGAAATCTTGTGGCACTTTGCTTCAGATTCTTATTTCTGTCTTCCCACACAACAAAAAACCTCAGACCAGCCAACAAATAGCCAAAACCAAATAATCCCCATGAAAACACATCCAAACCATGTCCAAAAAACCTCTTCCAGCAATAAGCATTAAGCAAACAAAAACCCATTTAGGTCGGTGGTATCAAGGTCTTCCAATATCCAGAGTTCCAAGATCCCAAATCCAAATTTTCCTGTCAACCAACTTATACCTCCTGGATTTAAGATTCAGGATCCAGGATGGAATCTTATCACACAGAGCATCTGAACCATGAAGTTTTTGCAACATCTCACAAAAATTTATTTCTCTGATGTTGTTTCCTAATTATTTAGATTTAAATATTACTGTCATTAAAGAAAATTCCTACTTAACAAATCTTATCCACCTGAATTTGGGAAGATTTTGTTTGTTCTGAGGAATAAACACACAGATAAAGCTCCAAATTCTATAATTTTAAATAATTCAATGCTGCTTTTATTCCAATTCTTCCTGTTTCTGTGCAGAACTCATTGCACACATTTTCTGTCCCAGACTTTTGGGTGTAAAATTAAATTTTTTGCATAATTTTGTACAAGCTTGAAAATTTAGTTCAGAGATATTTCAAGGAAAAAACATCAGGTTTCATTCAACTCTTTCCCCTACCATTTATGTTCACAGGGCTCCAAAAACACAGACCTTGGATAACCCCATTTATAAATGTTCTCTTTGAATAAAATACTATAAATTTCCTCAGTTAATTTACATCTGATTTAACTTGCTGAGCGGGTTTTGTCCTTTTCCTGTGCTCAGAAACTGTGTTCAGTTGTTCACAATGAATGCAGATTCTCACCCAGCTGTCTGTATTTTCTACATTTATTTTTTAAAAATTTTAAATAAATTGGAGTTTTATAGGAACATGTGGATAATTATTTTCAGGAGTTTATGGAGAGGAAACTAATCAAGAATTAATTCAAATGAACTTTAACTCTTATTTAGAATTTTTTTCTTCATTTTCACACATTGTCTCTTATAATTTCTGATGGATCCTCTTGCCTGCTGGAGCAGGAAAGGTCTTTCATTAGTGTTAATCACAGTGAGGATTTCACAGCTCATAGAATGTTCAAGAAAGAAATGCCCAGTAATTACACCTCCAGCCTGGGAAACATAGCAACTGCTTGGGTCCTGTTCCCAGCTGAGGAAGTGTTTCCTGGTGACAGTAAATTGCTTTTATAGCATAAAAATGTACGATGATGCAGCGAGAAAAAAATTCCCAGTGTGGGAACAAAGCAATGAATAAACAGTGACACAAGATAAGGTGATTCTGCTCTCTCTTCACTGTAAAATGTGGTGAGTTACTATTCAATAAACATTCAAAATATTCCAATTAGATATTTCCAAAGGAAAGTGATATTTTTTTCTCTCAAATACTTCTGCTAACTGCTTTTTATTAAAATTAAAGGATTAAAATGAATGTTCAACCAGCTCATTGCTTAGTTTAAATGACCAAAACAAGTGGAGAAATTCAGTGTATTGCAGTAAATCATTGCAAGGGTGCTGTAAAAGTCCAGGGTCCTCAGTGTTTGTCTTCTTCTTTCCCAGCAGTGATGAAATCTCCAGCCAAATTCTGCCATGAGTGTGAAGTTAAACCTGGCAATAATTGTTCACTCTGTCTCAAGCTGAGCCTGGTATTGAAAACTTTTCACAATCAGTCATTTCCCTGAAAAGTTTAAAAATAGTCCCTAAAATGAAATACATTACAGAAAAATTACATGTAGCAAGAAATAATGCAATGCTTGTCTTTCTAGGGCCTGTAAACTTCCAGGGTATGAAAATAACTCCTGATAAGGAAGTGATTTTAATGGGTCAAAATAAGAATGGATGAGGGGCTTTGTGCTTCCCTCACTTCATTTTTTTTCCAGTGAGTCCTGAATTATCAGAGGCAAAGGCTGTGACAGCTAATCCAACATTCACCAGCACAGGGAAAACCTCTGAAGGACAGCAGGAAATAGGAACTGTGAGAAGTAGAAATAGCTGATTAGTAAGGAGGTACAATCACATCCCTGGGGTGTACAGTGAATATTGGAGGTGCTTGATTTTCCCACCTGGTTAAGAAAAAGCTCTTTAGAGAAACCCAGGCAAAACAAAACTTCATGAAGATGCTTTCAAAGCTGATATATTGACGTGAGAGTTTAATGGGATTTTCTCTCTTCTGTTCAGTCTGTTGTTCTTTTATCTGTACTATGCTGTGTGAATAATCTCCCTTCAATCCAAACAATTTATATCCATGGATTAATGGTTGCTATGCTCACCCTGAATTTTCAGTACTGTTCTATCATTACATCTCGCAGATACCATGAGCAGGGGTCAGAAATTCCACACCCACCTTCCAAGAACTTTACAGTGGGCATTTGGAATAACAAATGAACATTCCTGGGAAACAAACCCAGCTCTAGAGTAAAAAAAAAGGGGGAATGGTTTCTCACTGTCAGAGGGCAGGGTTAGATGGGATATTGGGAAGGAATTGTTCCCTGGATCCCTGGAATTCTCCCAGGCCAGGTTGGATGGGGCTTGGATCATCCTGGGTTAGTGGAAGGTGTTCCTGCCCATGGCAGGAGTGGGATGAGATGATCTTTAAATTATTTTCTAACCCAAAGCAATCTGGGATTCTAGGATTTTTCCCTGTTCTAGAGAAAGGGCTGAAAGGGAATAAGCAGATGGATATTCAGATCTGTTCATGTCCAGAAGCAGCAGATCCTTACAGCATTTGCAAAGTGCTCAAAGGAGGTTTTTAGAGGCTGGTTTATAGAAATTGGTTTGTAGAGGTTGGTTTGTGAAGCTTTCCCAAAGACAGAAACATATTTTACTCACTTAGCCATTGAAATCAAGTCCTTTATGTTTGCAGATCTTCCATCTTGAAGATGGAGCTCTTTCCACAGGCACACCGTTCAATTTAGGGTGTAAGGCTGATTTCAGATCCACTCAGACACAGAAAAGGTCTGAACTAACAAACAAAGCAATAAAACAGATTGTGTAGCTGATGTAGCCACTGGCAGGACACAGCTGGAGTTTATTATTCGTGTATTCAGGGAAATGTTGCCCTCAAATCCCCCTGTTTTGATGTAGTGCTTGTGGTTCAGTAGTGTCACCACTGCTTGAAGGTGATTGACTCCACTCCTGCTGCAGGATAATCAACATATACCAAAAAAAAAGAGAAAAAAAAAGGAAAATCTGCTTCTGAAGAAGCTCAGGCTGGAACAGCACCAGGCACAGTGATTAATAAATGATAGATTTTGGAGCAGCCCAATATATTTCAGAAATTCCACTGTTCTGCTGTGTAATACACCATCCTCAGCCCTGAGAAGGAGAGTAGTAGAAAACAGCAAACTAACTTTAAGATATCTGCACAAAGAGGAGATGGCTTTAAGATCTCCAAAAACTTGTTTGTTTGAATAGGTGCTTCAGGAAGAGAATTTTTTTTGGGACAGTGGAAGACTTTCTGAGCTGTTTAACTTGTAAATATGCTGCTTTTCATTTTCAAGGAGGGTAAATGATGGGTCATCTTAAAAAGTCTATTAAATCTTCTCTGATTTAGAGCAGAAATGCAGTCTGCGAGGAGTTCCTACCTTTTTCAGACAGTAAGGGAGGTTGAGATGGGTCTCTCCAGGGAATTCCTTGGCATCACGAGGAATTTTTTGGTTTTCACTGAGATTTATATTCAACAAAAAGCCACTGTTCATTAGCCAAAGCAGAAAAAATGCTGTGCCCAGCCTTTAGCTTATAACAAGGGGGGAAAGAGCTCTCAAATGAAGCCATGCTGATTTGAAAACAGAATGTGGAGGGAATACAGGGAGTAAAAATAAATCTTCAGCTGTACACCCAAGTCATGACAATCCTGAAAAGAACTGGAAGCCTGCCTGTTTCTTGGGAGAATCCTTGTCCTCAATAGGTGCAGCTGTGTGGCTGTTCCCCTGAGGGAGAGGAGTGAAAGGAGCAGGTGAAACTCCCCTGAATGGGAAGTCAGGGCTTGGAGGCACCAAAAGAAAGGGAACAGCTCCTGCTGGGGATGTGAGGCTGAGGTTTTGCCATCAGCCAGAGAGACTGAGCACAGCACTCTCCAAAAATGTTCTCCAGACATGGGGTTAGTGCAGGTTTATCTGTATCACACATTGTTTCTTTGTTTCAGGCTGGTTTTCTTCATTCCTTTTGTCTGCTCCTGCACCCATTTATGTGAAAATCAGGAGATTTTATATTCTCAGTCTTGTGGAGAAAACTGCCTTTATTGTGTGAGAGGTGTGAATGAAGGAAGGAAAGTTTTCTGCTGGGGGATTTGAAGGGGGAAAGGGTGTGGACAGGAATAAAAGGAAAGAATCAGAGAATCATTTAGGGTGGGAAAGAACTCCAAGCCCCCCATGCTTACTATACCCTGTCCCCAAGTCTCCTTGTTTTTTTGAAAACCTCCAAAGGTGATGATTCCACCCCTGCCCTCAGCAGCCTTTTCAAATGCACCACAGCCCTTTCTGTAAAGAAATTTTTCACAATATCCAACCTGAGCCTGCCCTGGCACAACCTGAGGCTGTTCCTTTTCATCCTGTCAGGAGCTGTGTAGAGCCACAAGGTTCCCCTGAGCCTCCTTTTCTCCAGGCTGAGCCCCTGTCCCACTCCCTCAGCCCCTCCTGGTGCTCCAGACCCTTCCCCAGCCCTGTTCCCTTCCCTGGACACTCTCCAGTCCCTTTATGATAAAAACCAAACAACCCCACTAAACCCAAAACACCAATAAATGGGAAGAGGAAAAAAAAAAGCAAACAAAAAACCAACCCCAAAATTCTCACCAACCCCCCCTTAACAGTTTTAGGGAGTTATGACACAAATACATAACTTTGACTCACAGGGCTGTGAAAAGTCTGTAGCAAAATGAGGCAGGTGAAAGTGCAGAGACAACCTGTGCTAATGAGATGGGCATATTAACAGATCAAGGCTTCAGCTGGAAAATCACCAGGAGGGACAAGAGGAAAAGCTGTCAAATGCTGATGGAAAATTCCTGAGGGGCTGCTTGAAGCTGTACATATCCTGATCCCACAGTCTAGAGGATTTGCAGAACCTTCTAAAGAAGATTCCTCTACATCCGGCTGCTAAACAGCTCAATACAGGCAGGAGATTTAAATGCCCACGCACAGAAAAAGTTACTTTTAATGATGCTGTTTGAGATTCTTCTGGGCACAGCATTGTTTCTGCTTTAGCTAATGAACAGTGGCTTCTCATTGGAAATAAATCCCAGTGAAACAAAAAAATGTTCCTTTTGTTTGTTTGAATTCTAAAACCATCCTGAGTTTTAGACATAGTTTCTCATGCTTTTTGTGCTCCTGACTTTCATAGAGCTTTTTAGTGGCTTTAAAAAAATTCTTCCCTTGATAATTAAAACCAAAAGAGATTAGACAAAATATTTTCATTCGTTTATTCAGCAACAAATCATCTGAATGTGTAACAAATATGGATATTAGAGAGGAGAATTTCTTCAATGGAAAAACTGCCCAGGAGCACAGCCCAGGTTAGAGTCCAAGGCAGAAGTGGAAGCCTCTTGGATTCCAAGGGAGTAACAAAACACTGATTTTTCTATTTTCCTAATATGTTTCTACGTTCTACCAGAAGCAGAAGACAAACATGTGACAGTGCTGGCATTTGAGTTTCATATCATAACAGCAGCAGGACATGTTTAGCTGCATTTTCAGACCCTCAGCAGGCAGAAAAACTGATAATACCTAAATTATATATATTTTTCCCCGAGAAAATGAAAGAAAAGTTTGGATTACAACTTTGCCTAATTAAATCACAGACAAGTCTGGTTTGCAATCTTCCAGAGATGTTTCTTGATAATTTGCTTAACTTTCTGACCTTCCTAGGATGAGGAAATGGTGGATTGGGGTGGTGAAACCCCTCAATAATGTTGTAACTTGGGCCAAATTCTTGCCACTAACTACTCAGGAAGGAAAGGAGATTTGTGGTCATGGTGTGGGATCATGTAAGAAGGTTGTAGGGTCTGGAGGGGCCTTACAAAGAGTGGCTGAGGGCATGTCACAGACACATTTTATGAAAAATCCTTTCCTTAGGATTTTTTCTCCTCAGAAGCTGAGAGGCCTCAGGAACAAAATGCAAACAATGATTATCTGCTGCTGTGGAATGCAACAGGTGCATCTGTGATTGGTCTCATGTGGTTGTTTCTAATTCATGGCCAATCACAGTCAGCTGGCTTGGACTCTGTCCGAGACACAAACTTTTGTTATCATTCTTTCTTTTTCTATTCTTCTGATGAAATCCTTTCTTCTATTCTTTCAGTATAGTTTAAATGTAATATGTATCATAAAATAATAAATCAAACCTTCTGAAACATGGAGTCAGATCCTCGTCTCTTCTCTCATCCTCAGACCCCTGCGAACACTGTCACAGAGGGCACTTGGTTTGTTCAGCTGGAGAAGAAGAACCTGAGGGCAGAGTTTATCAGGATGGATGTCCCTGCTGAGGGACAGCTCCAATCTCTGCTCCTGGGACAGGAACAGACCGGACCCAGGGAAGGGCTGGAGCTGTGCCAGGGCAGGGTCAAGCTGGAGATCAGGAAAGGTTCTTCCCCAGAGGGTGCTGGGCACTGCCCAGGCTCCCCAGGGAATGGGCACAGCCCCAAGGCTGCCAGAGCTCCAGGAGGGTTTGAACAATGCTGTCAGGGTGGGATTGTTGGGGTTTCTGTGCAGGGCCAGGGGTTGAAATCCATGACCCCTGTGGGTCCCTTCCAGCTCAGGATATTCCATGATTCTGTCCCTATGGTCAGTGCCTAAATTCAAGCAGGATGTAAAAGATAAATATGGAATTTCAGTTAAAAAAAAAAAAGCCAAATGACCTTTCCCCAAGCTCAGTCTAGAAATAACAAAATCCATATAAAGATAAAGTTGTGGCAGCAGATCTGTCTGCAGAGCCATCCATCACTGTCCCACGGAGTGAACAGGGCCCTTAGGAGGGACAATCCCAGATAAATAAACATTGGTGTCTATGCCTGGCACCAGTTCATTATTTTGTCAAGGAGATGTGATGGACTGCCCAGGAAGTCTGCAGCAAGTGCCCAGGATGGACAATTTTTGGCAGTAAATGTCTGTAGGATGAGGTGAGTAACTCGGGGATGTGTCCATCAGCAGAGCTGCCAGGGGGTCACTCATGGCAGTGTTGGAAATCAGGCTGTGACCTCTCTGTCATTCTGCCTGATGGCACACCAAGGGGGTATATCCAGGTGTGAAGGGCCTCCAGGAGAGAAATCTCATTTATCCTGTGAACAGCTGGATGTGAAATTCAAACACCACAAGATCATTGTGATGGACAACAAAAGACCTTTTCAGAAAAGAGGAATTCCCTTTGGAAAGGCTGCTTTAAACTGTCCTGCCAGCACAAACTGCTTCTCACTGTTTATGTCCTGTAACTTCGTGGGGAAGTCAAGTGAGGTGAGGGAACATCAGCAGCTGGAGCCTAAAATCCTGAATAATCAGTGCTGTCCCTAGGGAACATTTTTTTCCTCTGAATTCTGCTCCAAGCCAGTATCTTACCATGGCATTAAAGGGGCTTCTCAGTTTTCTTATCGAGTATTAAATCGAACCCATGCCTACGTTTCTCTCACTGTTTTATTTCCATATTATTGCAGGCCTCTCTACCTGAAAAATAGATCTCTTTACTTGCAATTCTGGCTTAGAATCACAAAATAGAGGAACACTAAAAAGCTTTTCTTTTCAGCTACAGATGATGAAAAGCAAGGTAAAACTGTTGATACTCCTCTCTCTCTCCCATTCAGAGCCTGTTTGCAGTGCACTTTGAAGCTTCATAAACTGGTAGAATAAGCAGCACTGGATGACTGTTGGAAATGGGAGGAGTATTAATGGCAGAAACAGGAAGTTTGTGATGCTTTATGGAGCACTGACTCATATTTTCAATAAGATCAACAAATAGAAAATCTCAAAATATTGCCGTTCATCCCTTACACTGAAAAAAAAAAGGATTATAAAAAGAGATATAAAAGCTATTTTAATGAAACAGCCTCATAGCCTGGCAGCAAACTGTACCTGGTGAACTGGAGGGAAGCCAGGAGAAAAGGAGCAAAACCTGAGGAGACATAAATCTCCTGTCACCGTTTTTGCAATAACTTCTGGAATTGTTTCTGTCATTGAATAGTTACATTTAAAAACCTCTCATACATCTTGAGCGTCAGTAATTAACTTTTTCTTTCTTTTTTATGATTCCAGGAAAAGATGATTTAAGAGGTTTTGTCTCTTCCAGACTCTGTCTGACAATGTTCACATCTGAGGAACAGGGTGATGCATTAGGATTATAAACCTGGTTTATATTCCACAGGGAAAATTTGGGCTTGGAGGTGCTGCAGACCTTGCTTGGGGTGGTTTGTCTACCCCAAGCTGATCAGGATTGCACCAATGCTGTAGAGTTGATAATTGAGTTCTCTAGTATTTATAGTATTTAGCCAGAGCAGTTATTTAATATACTAACAGCAATATTTAATTATATGAGGCAAAAATATTACACAATTATCATAAACAGAGTGTTGGACATTTTGCAGCTCAGATAATTACACTTCTTTTTTTGTTGTTGTTGGTTTGTGTTTGCTTTTGTCAAACAAAAGAGATTTTCAGGGCGAGATTCACACAAACCTTACAGCTGGAAAAGGCCTCCAAGATCTTCAAGTCCAAACTTGGAGCAAATCCCACCATTCCCACAAAATGTGAATCTTGATCTCCATCTAGAAGTAAAGTGGGGAAGAAAAGGCAGAAAACCACACAGAGGTGAGGGGTTCAGGCAGGGATTTTGATTGGGGTTGGTCACAAGACCCAGGAGAGGCATTCCAAGATGCGAGAACATGGAACCATGGACAGGTGAGCATCTGGAGCCAGAACAAACTTCAGCCACTGTTACAAGCTCTTTTGCTTCCTAAATGCTTTAAATGGACCCCTTTAATTAAAGATCCCACTATGTCTCTGAAGGAAGGACCAAAGGCAAGCCCTGCTCTGCCACAGACAGGAGTAGCCATGAGGATCTTGAGGAATATTTTGTGGAATATTTCCCACCAGTTCATGGAATTCACAGAATCCCAACTGGTTTGGGCTGGAAGGGATCTTAAAAGCTCATTTCCTTCCAACCCTGCCATGGGCAGGGACACCTTCCACCAGCCCAGGATGATAATAGTGGAATTAATGGGAAATCTTTGATAGACCAGTGGACTTAGATTTAATTAAAAAACTCATGAACCACAGCAGTGTGGTGCACAGTGTGAAATATAATCATTAATGTAAAGGTTAATAAGTTAATTAGCCACATTTAAGTGTTTAATTCTAATAAGTGTTCACCTATTATCTGTGTTGGTAGCCATTTTGTTTCCTCTGTTTACACAGCCTAGGGTTTTCCATCCCAATTTTTTCTTATAAGTATGAAATTCAACATGTGACAAACTAGCTTTGGTTAAAAAATAATAATAAAAAAATGAATTACAGCCTTGATCCTAAATCCCGCTTTTTATTTCCAACTATAATATAATGGACTTGACTGAGGTTTAAGACACATCCTGGAGCAAGCTGTAATAATTAATCTACATGACTGGATTTAGCACAAATCCATCTTGGAATTGCAATTTTCCTCCTTGCTCCTGGGCTGCAGCAAAATTCCACTGAGCAGACCAGCACAAGAATCCCACTGGTTATACATTGGCCCAGTCTGCCTGGAGAGCCAGCAAATAAAGCAAAAATAAAGATTTTCAGATTTCTCCAATGAGAACACAAATATACCAGTGAACTTTTGAGTCTGCAAATCAAATATTTTCTTATTTTAGCCAATGTGCAAGGAGTGCTGGAGGGAAGTAGAGGTAAATTTTTTTCCCATGGAGTGATCCAAAATTGTTATTTCCTTTGTGAGAAGTGGCAGCTTGAGTTCAGACCAGGTCTAAATATGAGCACATCCCTTCAACTAAAGAACAAATTGATGACATTATTTATGTGATATTTAAAATAAATAGAGCTGACTGAAGTGGTGTGATTTCCTCAGAACAAAATGGGAGCAATGTGACATTACAGGGGCTGTAATAAAAGTAAAGTTGTTCTGCTTTGTTCAGAATCACCATTTTTGTTTCTCAATTGAAAACCAAGACAACTGCTTTGTAATTCAACTTATTTACTGTAGAAGTTGAACATTTGGGGACATTGAGTAGATCAAAATATTCTCCTGAACATGCAACTTATCCAGTAATGTGCTATAAACTCATTATTAGCATTTCTAATGTAAAAATATAAAGGTTTGTATTTTGAATGGTTTTAGCTATTGCTTTAATCCAATATTTTGGACACTTTCTGTAAAGAGGCCTATCTACAGTTTAGCTGCCAATTCACATTTTTATGCTCTCTTCAGAGTACCCATAGCACATCATTCCTCATGACAGCAAATCCAGTTTCTGAGTGCCTGATGCTGACCTAAACCTACAATAAGGGAACAGCAAACATAATATTCAGCTGTGAAAATGCTCTGAGCTGCCCAAGGCTGTGTTGGAAAGGGCTTGGAACAACCTGGGATAGTGGAGGGTGCCCCTACTCATGGATGGGGGTTGGAATGAGATGGGCTTTACTATCCCTTCCAAACCATTCTATATAAGTCTATGAAACTTTTTCAAATGCCCCAAACCCAGTGATATCCCAACATGGATTTGAAGCTGCAGTGCCAGACTGGACAGAGTGGGCACACCTTGCCAACTCATGTATCCCTTAACAAGTCAGGTGAGCTGGAGCTCTGTCCTCTCTGGTCTCATTCTTACTCTCTGCATGTGCAGATCTCAATTTTCTTTCAACCTTCCTTTCCTCTCCTTCTGTGCAGTGAGCACAAAGGCAGGAGCACTAACACACTCCTAAGGACAAAAGCCAAAACATCTGCAGGATGCAATGGGGACACCAACAACCACAAAATCCTCGGGATTTCTTTATGTCACAGGGGTTCACAGAATCCCAGAATGGTTTGGGTTGGAAGGGAACTTAAAGTCCATCCAGTGCCATCCCCTGCCAGGGGCAAGGACACCTTCCACTAGCCCAGGGTGCTCCAAACACCATCCCACCTGGCTCTGGAGTCTTCCAGGGATCCAGCCACAGCTTTTCTGGGCAACCTGTGCTGTGGACTCCCCACCTTCACAGGGAACAATTCCTTCCTTACATCCCACAAAAATCTCTCTTCCAGTTTAAAACTATTCCCCCTTGCCCCATCACTGTCTGCACATGTAAAAATCCCTTTCAGTGTTCTTTATAAATCCCCTTTAGGCACTGGAAGGGGCTCTGAGGTCTCCCCACAACTTTCTCTTCTCCAGGTTAACACCCCAGCTCTCCCAGCCTGGCTGCGGAGCAGAGGGGCTCCAGCCCTTACAGGATCTGTGTGGTCCCTTCTGGATCCACAGACTTGTGCAAAACCAAATTCTGGCTTCCAGCTCTAAATAATGAAGTCCTACTGCTCTGTTACATAAACAAGACTGGGGGCCACTTCATCCTACCTCTTTAGCCACCCCCTTTTGCAGATCTCTTTCCACCCTTTTCTCACTGCCAGCCCCTGTGTGAATCCCCCTTTGATCTGTGCTTTCCCTATCATCCCACCATCCCTGAATGAGCTGGCACCACTTCCCAGCTCACTCAAACAACGTGGCTGAGGTCAGTCCCTCAACACCAGAAGGACCCTGCTGTGCTGGGGACAGCCACACTCGAGATCCCTTCAGAACTGAACTCCTGCTTTCCTCCCTTCAAAGCAAGGATCACCCCAGGCCTCTCCCAGAGCTGTTTCAGCTGGGAAACAGGACCTTACACAGACAACAGGCCTTTGACTGCCCCTCTGATGCTTTTGATTTGACTTTAAAGCATGTCAGCATCAAAGCCACCAAGGAAAGATGACAGGAAATGTAACTTGAATCTTTCATAACGCTGGTGAATAAAAATGTTACAGCTCTACTAAGGAACAGCCTTCTAGTCAATCTTTTGGACAATAAATGTGGATGTTTTGGAGTGATGTTTTCCAAGTTAAAAGGTCTCTTTCTTTTTCATGCATTCCTCCCCTCTCTCCCTCCTTCAGGCATCCCAATTTCCCTGTCATTCTTGTTAGAGACCCATGGCTCATTTTGTGAAATATCTCTCATTTTGACCAAAACAAAAATCAGAACTTGGAACTTCCAATAGCCTGCTTTCTAGAGTGAATCCAGAATTCTTCTAGACCATTATCTTCTGCAAATTTGGCTAAATTCAGTTAAACCTAAACTAGGTTAAGAATATGAAGAGTCAGACTTGGTATCATACAGCTTCCATTGCCTGCAGAGATGGAAAATGATCTATGATACACCCAGGGCTTGCTTTGAGCAATTCATCCCCATTAATTGCTGATATCAGATATCTGTAATGAATTGTGAATGTCATGCTCTGGATGAATGATGTTCAATCCAAACAAGACTATTAACATGCCATTCCCAAAGGATTAACATTCCACCATCAAATCACTCAGATATTGCTCAATATATTGCTTTCAGAGCACTGCATTAACTGAGAAGGGTGTGTATTAATGAAACTCCCTTGGAACAGATTTCCTTTTAAATTGCAGGGCATGTTTTATCTGAGTGGATAGCTAAGATAGTGGAAAGTGGACTGGAAAGTTGCTGAATATTAAGGAATCATTTCCTTGGTATTATTAAAAAAGTATTTCTTTCTTTTTCCTGGTAAGTTGGCATCAGACATGCTGTAGGCAGACTTCCAGTTCACAGAGTTTAGATGTAGAAGGAGATGTAGACAACAAGGGTGGAAGAATGAGAATGTCTCAGAACTGAGAACATATTAAAAATCAGTAATATTTGTGGTGGCTGATTCTGTACAAAATAGGGGAACAAAGTTGTCATTTTCAACCTGATTTTCCAAGAAAATCGAATGCTTGTCATTTACCTAAAACTCTTAACCTTACTGGCTATTTAAACTCAAATTTAGCAAAAGGAAAAACACGGTGAAGACATTTAAATTATTAAAAAGTGTATAAAATATATAGATGGATAGGAAAAGATATAGATATATGGAAAAACCCCTCTGCTAATATATCTCAGCAAAGTACTGCTTCACTATCTCATTCCATGCAGGGCAGGACAAGATCTGCTCAATGCCCAGGGAAGATCTGGGTGACTCTGTGGTTCAGGAATCACCTGCTTTTACATTTTGGTCCCCGTACATCCAAAATTAAAGATGCCCTAAGTCTAAAAAGCTGTTCGACTTTGTATCTCCACTTTTGCACAGTTCTGTTCCGATCCAGACACCTGAAATGAGGAATAATTTGCAGGAAGCAGTGCTTTGTTTGCAAAACATCACAAGTCAAGTCGTGCTTTGCCAGAAACACTTTCCTACCACCCACCATCTATTCCTGCCAATTTTTGTTGCTCCCCATGACAGTTAAATTTGCAATTTGATTAATGACTTCATTCCAGTGCTTGGAGTGTGTTTTATAGTGCTAGTTCCAGAAAAGAAAGGCAGGTAATTAGACAAGGAGAGTGAAGTAGCTCAAAAGACTTTTTAAGTTGTTAATGTAGTAATAAAGTATCATGAAAAATATGACAGAATGAGGCATCTCTAAAAATATCCCTTTTAAATCGGAAGTTTCGCTCTTTTTCTGCATTTTTCCTGGAACAAGGCAGCCAGGTCTTTGCTAAATGCACAGAAGTGCATGTTAGATGATCCTCTGGCTTAAATTATGGAACAGGTCTTAAAAGTGAAGCTTGGTGTTCACCTGCAGGTTCCTGGTCATAAAGCACAGCAAGGCCAGTTCAGAGAACTGGCTTTAATTGTGACTCACAAACATCACTCTTGGTGCCAGGTTGATAATTGAGATAGTTATTTTCCAGGATGTGCACCAGCAGCTGGGGGCTATAATCCAGAGAAGTCCTCTTTGAATTGCTCATTATTTTTCAGTAATTGACTAATTTTATCACTCACACCTGTCTTATATAAAGCCTGGTGGTAACCCAATGGCCTAAAAGAGTTGGGATATATCTCCTCTGTCAGTCCTAAAACTCTCCCCTTAAAGATTTTATGAAAAATATTTCAGAAAGCTGGATTTTAAACTTTTGTCAAAACACAAGTTGGCATAAGCCAATATCACCCTTACATGACTTCAGCATATCAAAACTTGCACATGGACTTGAAGGAGCCAGGAATTCTGGTTTTGACATGACAAGAATATTTTTATAAAGATTATCAAGTAAGTGGCACAATTTGAAACGCAGAGAAGTTTTTGGAAGGGATCAGTATTGCTCATGATGATGCCTTGATGGCACTCTTGTACCCATTAAAGACACAGCTCTACAGCCTTAATAGGAAAGGATTTCCAGAGGTGGAAATGTAAAGAGAGGAGATTGGGAATAGGAGATCAAAAACTCAGTCTCTTGTGCAACTGCTCTAGGCATTCTTTAAAAAGCAACAGCTCTTCAAAAATTGTTACATAATGTTGCTGATTTTGATGCACCTGCCCTTGCTTTGAAGTGCCAAAGGAGAATTCAGATTTCTTCTGCAAGTGCTTCTGTCTGTGTTGTCAGAACTTTCAAAGCATCCAGGTTTTTAACTGAATTGCCTGAAGTTATGTGGGATGAATGTGGACCTTGGGATTTCATGGAAGAAACACCCAGAACTGACAGACTTTGAGATCTGACATCTCTAACAAAGTACCTGAGTAACTGAGGTTGGAAGACACCTCTGAAGGTCACCCTGTGAGATTGTTCTGCTCAGAGACAGAGATAGCAAGTTGGCCAGTTGGATATTTCTAAGGATGGAGACTCCATAATCCCTCTGGCCAACCAGCTCCAGGATTTGATCATCTTCAGAGTGGGGAAGTTCTTTGTTCAAGTGGAATTTCCTGAATTTCAGTTTGTGTGTTTTACAGAATCAGAACAACAAAATATCCTGAGCTGGAAGGGACCCACCAGGACCCAACCTCTGTCCCTGCCCAGACACCCCAACAATCCCACCCTGTGCATCCCTGGGAGCATTGTCCGAACCCTCCTGGGGCTCTGGCAGCCTTGGGGCTGTGCCCATTCCCTAGGAGCCTGAGCAGGGCCTGAGCACCCTCCTGGGGGAAGAACTTTTTCCTGATATCCAACCTAAACCTCACCTCTGTGCTGTCCCTGGTCAGAGATTGGAGCAGCTCCTCAGGAGGATCTGCACCCTTTGGTGAGGTCCAACCTCAGCCTCCTCTCCTTCAGCTGAACAAGCCAAGTGTCCTCAGCTGGTTCTTATATGGCCTCTCCAGACCCTTCTCATCAGTTAAAGCCCTCCCACAAGTCAATCAAAATGGGTAAAACAGCAAATGAAAAGTCCTGAAATGTTCAGAAGACAATCATAACTAAAGAGTGTTATAAAGGTTGTAATTGTTTTATACAGACTGGAAAACATCTCTATCTGGCTTACAGAAAGTTGATCGGGTAACAGAGCTTCAGAAAGTCACATGTTTAATAAAGTAGGCCCAGTACATGCTGACATTTTAGCTGTGTCCAGTCCTACTGCATTTCATCAGGGCAGTACCAAGGGAGCAAAGTAAAATCCCTTCCAGTTGTTTTTTCTTGTGGTTATTACAGAATATCAAATAAAAGATTAAAATGGCCATATGGAAGTCACAGAAATCTGTTATTACACCATATTGTCTAGCTACAATAATAAGCAAAGAAACTTGTTGTGAATTTGTTATGGTTATTATCACTTATATGATTAAAAAAGCCCTACAACTACTGCTCCCCAATAATCAGCCTCCTGGAGGGAGAACAAGAGCTAAATGAGGATCTCTAGGATGCCCATACATTGATGGAAGAAGTAGCTCCCCAAATATTCCATTAGTTCCCTTAGAGCTGTTTCACATTCCACAACATCTGTGGGGAGGGAGTTCTCCAGGATAAAGCCTCTGCCTGGGAGCTCTTTCACTTGAGGGTTTTCCACATCCTTTCTTTAAACTCAGAATGCCTGATTTCCATCAAATTATCTTTCCCATCCTCTCCTAATTGAAGATCCTGAACCCTCAGGGCTCCCTGTAGAACATTTTCTCTCTTTTCTACTCTCTGGGTCAAGTCCTTTCCTTACCTTTTATATGCCTTTGGAAATAAAGCTGTTTAACACCCTGCAGCTTAATGTGGAGGAAATTAGACATGTCCCAACCATTATTTCCTTTTTCTTTTAATTCTTTTTTAATTTCTTTTTTACTTCTTTTTTTTTTCCTATTTGTGTTACAGGGAATTTCTTGGTTGGGGTTTGAGGCTGTTACAAACTCCACTTCTTGTTTTGAAGCTGTGCCTGAGATTATCAATGTAAAAATGCCAGCATTGGGTGTTGGAGATGGAGATTTAAGTCCTTTGTTGTGAGATTTTCTGTGGAATTCCAGAAGAGGTGTAGTCCTCACCCTTTGGTTTACAAGACCAGTGTTTTTCATAAACTATCAGGGTATTTTTAGAAGTTGAATATTTGGTTTTCTAGGGCTCCAAGAAGGGCAGACAGAGAACATTGGGAAGGTGGGGAAGGAGGCATGGCAGGCCAGCTGGCCAATAGTGGTGGATGGCTGTCACACTGGATGGCTCCCAACTGCTGACAGGATGGGGAGGCTGGCAGGGAGCACCCAGCAGAGGAGCTGTGGGAGAGGGGGAAAGGTTTTTGTGCGTTGTTTGGGTTTGTGAAGGAAGGGGATAAGAGTTCCAAATGTCCATGCAAAGGTGTCTCAGGCTTTGACACCTCCTCTGGACTTCTTCCTGTGGTGGTGTTCACAGGGGTCCCAAGATGAGGGAAGAGGGATCTGACTCCATGTTTCAGAAGGCTTGATTTATTATTTTATGATACATATTATATTATATTAACACTATACTAAAAGAATAGAAGAAAGGATTTCATCAGAAGACTAGCTAAGAATAGAAAAAGAAAGAATGATAACAAAGGTTTGTGTCTGGGACAGAGAGTCTGAGCCATCTGAGTGTAATTGGCCATTAATTAGAAACAACCACATGAGACCAATCACAGATGCACCTGTTGCATTCCACAGCAGCAGATAACCATTGTTTGCATTTTGTTCCTGAGGCCTCTCAGCTTCTCAGGAGAAAGAATCCTAAGGAAAGGATTTTTCAGAAAATATCATGGCTACAGCTTCCCTGCTGAGAGCAGTGCCTGCCCCTGGCAGGAAACAGAGTTTACAGCCAGCACAGAGGACACCTGTGTGTTCTCCAGCCCCAAATCCCTGGGACAGCAGCTAGCAGCCTCCTAAGAGCAGGTTCCAGCAAAGGTCAGCAAGGAGGAGGAAGCCATGAGATCAAATTTCATCATGTGTCTCCTCATCTTCATATCCAGAGAAGCAAAGATGTCTGGAGAGCTGGTGGTGACCTCTGGATGTCACACTGATTAATTGGGGGAGCTTGGTTTCAACCCAGGACACCAAGTGCCTAGTTAGATTAATTATCATTCCCTCACAAGGCTATTGCTCTTCCAGTCCCTCCCTCTACAGTCCCTACAGCACTCATGCAGAATGGGAGGTTTGCAACAAACATTTTGAGGATCATGGAGACAACTTCTAAACATACCCTTCCTTCTGCAGGGGTTGAAAAAAAACCCAGTTACTCATTATTCTATTTAAACATATTAAAAGGCAGATTTCCCAAACTGCACAGCACTAATTAGAAACTGCCTATATTCAGGTGGACATATCCATAACAATTAACAGCTACCAGTAACAGAGTAAAACCTTTAGTGATTGCAACTGAGCTACAAAGTAACACACAAGTCAGTTCTGAGGCATTTGGCTTGTCCAACCCACCTTCTGGGTGTCCAGGGGGAGAAAATCCTTTGTTTCTGTTTGTGATGGTATCCTTGGGCACTAAAGACACATTTTGTGCATTGTAACAGCACCAAAGGACAGGATTTCTTTTATTAAATCTTCCTCTCCTTCCCCAAAATGTATAAACCATCTCCAACAGGTACCTTTAGAGATTCATCTTCATAGGATGGGGTGTTTTGTTGTTTGGGGTTTTTTTTCCTGACAAGAAGATTAATCCCAGTTCTGCTTGAACTGAATTCATGATGGAAACAAGAAATTTCTTATCTACTAAAAGTAATTTTATAGGCACATTAATAATTTTAGGAACAGGGATCAAGTGGGGCACAGACACAATGATTTGCAGAAATCATGAGGAGAAAATAAAGAAAGAATGGCAGTTGTTTTTACTGAAGACAGGGCACGAAAAGAGGCTTTTGCAAAGAGGAGGACAAAGTTTTCTGAGCCTGTGATGCTTAAGACAAAACGTTATGGACATAAAAGGCCTTGGAATACTCAAATCAGGAACCAGGCAGACTTTCAGACTTTCAGAACTCCTGCATGATCAAATCAACAGATGCTTCCCAAATTATTTCAGTTTCTCTAGTCAGACTTTTTTACCATTTTTACAGACTTCTTAAAGACAGATGACAGCTCAAATCCATGCTTTCCTGAAAGAAATCTCATTACACTTCAGGTCCCCCAATCACATTTTCAAGCAATTTAAGCCGCTCCTCCCCCTGCACTAGCAAGGGGGATCCTAGCAAAGCTACTTCCACAGAGAACATTTTTATTCTGTAGGTATTTTAGCCTATTATGACAGACCAGAGTTTGCAGCTGATATATTGCCTTTCTTTTATTTCTTTGAGAAAACCTCTGGTGACCCTGATATTTAAAGTTATCAGATCGGAGTAATGCACCATTAGTAATTTCTGAGCTTGGCTGGTTTTTTCCCTTTCCAGAACCACCTCTCTGTGTTGCTGTGCTATTCCCCATCTCCAAAAGTTGAGTGTGGAGCCATAGAAAGGAAAATGTAAATGAAAAAGTTCCTAATGCAGTCTGGCTATGACATGATTACAACTAGGTTAAATGTATTAGTTCTCCACATATTACACTAGAGGTCATGCAACATCTAATTTATTTCTTTGACTTTCACATTTCACAGTCCCCTGAATGTAATTCCTTTCAATTTTCCCTGCTGTTGGTAATTGGTGTGCCACACATTCCTCTTCTCCAACAGACTCCTTCTGATTATCCTGGCACTGCATTCTGTGTATCCATTAACAACCAGGGATCATACTTTCCCCTAGGCCTGCTTTCCATTCCTCTTTCTCACACTCATTCATTTGGTAAGGGCACCAAGTCCTCATATATTTCATGTTTAGAAAGGTCGGTATTTTCTTAAGAAGGAAAAAAAACCCGACCCCACAAAACTTGCCAGTGGCTGAGGTTGTTTTCCAGCCCTCAGTTTTTGTCTTGGATTTCACCTCCCCCTGTGATGTCTTGCAGTGCTTTCAGAAAAGTCTCCTTTAATGCAGGCAGGGCTTTCACCTCATCATGCCATATCTTTAAATGTAAGTGACAAAGAAATGTAAAGTTGAGATTATTTTGTAAACTGTTGCAGGGAAAATGGAATATCAAAGAAGATAAGAGTTCAATTTTGTTTTCAGCTCTCAAAGCTCTTCTTGTCACTTTTATTGCTTTCTTGTAAAGGTTCTCAGGGTCTGCATCTGGTGGCAGCACCAATTTTGTGATCATGGGAGTTTGAGTTCCAGCAAGCAGATATTTCTTTCATTTAGTTTTAAACAGCAGAGAAACTGATTTGTAATTTTTTGAAATAATCTGTGCAGATCGTGGTGGCAAAGACCCTCTCACCCTCCTCAGCTCCCGGTGGTTCAGCATTCCATGTGAAAGAAATTCAGTCTTTTACACATCTCTTAGTTATTCCCAGGTTTTAATCCTGTCCCAGCAAGAACTAGGACCTCAAAAAACCCAATGTTTTGCTGTCATTTTTACTTCCCACTTCCCCAGGTTTTGAGAATCTGTTTTGTTGTTCTCTTGGAACCTGACTGCAGTCATTCTTCCTTGGCTTTCACATTTGAACTGGAATTTAAGACCTGCAAATCTAGAACAGTGAAGGTACCAGAAGGAGAAAGAAATTCATGGGGATGTCCATTCCAGCTTCCCTTCTCTCTTGGGAAACCCTCCTCTCCTTATCCCTGCTGCTTTTGCCATTTTAACCCTATCTGAACCTGTTTCTGTGGGGCTTTGAAGTCTTGGATAATTCAAAAAGACAAAAGACATGTGGGCTGTCCTGTCATATCAGGCCTGCAGAAATGATTCCTCTATGAGGCTGGACATCTCCTCTTAGAGATCTTCTGACATTGGTAAAAAGGTGTGTTTCTCAAAGGATAATGGAAATATAGGAACATAAGGACTCACAATCTACCTTTGAGGGGATTTCACAGAGCTGGGAAACTTCCCAAACAAGTGATCAATTCAGAATTAACTGTAGATTTTTTAGAATTTTCGAATCCAATTCGATTTCCAGATAGTTTTGCTGCTGAAGCAGTCCTTTTTGCAATATCATTTGCCTGTAAAGAGTGAAAATTACAGTTTTGATTTTATTTAGAGTAATCCAAAATAAAACCTTGCCATTTCAATAGGACCTGTTGGCTTTTGGGTTTTATTTATTCCCATACTTTTCCCCTTCCCCTTCCTTTTTCCTCTTTTCTTCATTTCTCCAAAGACGTATTGAATTACTTTTCCAAATCAGATTTCATGCCTTTTTCTGTGTTCTACTCAAAATCTATTTCCTCAGGAATCAGATCCACCCCAATTGCTCATGGCTGTGTATTCTCATTAAATAATTTGCCCCAGAATCTGCTGTCCCACAGACATTGTGGGAATGTAAAAGCTGACAAATTATTTGATCATGTATAAAAATACCAGATGGAGATGTCCTCTTCACAAGAAGCCCCACAGAAAAGATGAAATGGGTACAAGTTACTGCTGGGGATATTCTGACTTGACCCCCAAAGGGAAACGTTTCACAGGGAAAACAGTCAGCCATTGGAATGATCTCCCCATGGAAGCAGTGGATTCTCCAACACTGGACATTTTAAGTTTTGCCTGGATGCTGGGCCATCCTGCCCAGACCAAGAGAAGCTGGACCAGATGACCCTTGACATTCTTTGTATTCTGTGATTCCATGATTTAACTCCCAACAGAACAGCAGCGTTCTCTTGTCCTTGCAGGGACACAGGGTCTTGTGCACAGGAAGCCACCAGGGTGGCTCCCATCAGATTTTGCCCTCCTGCACTGGGGCTCTTGTCTTGCAACTTTCTTTCCCCACAGTGAAATAGGTCAGCAAATACCAAACATGATCCCTGTTCCACTCCACTGTTCTTAGAATCACCAGCCTGGAATGCTTTGGGTTTGGAAGGAACTCAAAGTCCATCCAGTGCCACCCTTGCCATGGACAGGGACACCTTCCTCTGTCCCATGTTTCTCCAAGCCCCATCCAACCTGGCCTTGGACACTGCCAAGGATCCAGGGGTATACCTGCAATTCAGGAACTGCTCCAATTCCCCCAATGCACTGCTGCCTCTTTAACTGCTCTGATGTAGCAGATTGCCAGCTTATACTGCAGCAATTACCTTTAAACAACCTATGCCCATAAAAGCCTGGAGATCACTTAGGCTTTCTCTCTTCAGGAGAGTCAATTGCTGCTTTTTCAGGATGCTACAGTCCATTGAAATCTGGTGTAACATACTGCAGCAGTTACTGAACACCAGCATCTCTCTTTGCCTGGCAGGGAGAACAAATCATAATTCAAATTAACCTCGCTGTGTAATGAAATTTTGTTACGTGCCATTATGTTATATTATATAGTATCTATAAATCAATCCCAGCAAGCCATTTGCTTCAATGATGGGTTTTTGTGTGTGACACAGTGAAGCTGGAATCCTCCCAAGGAATAATTTTTCAAATAACAGCAAATTCCAAAGTGGAAAACATAGAATTTCCTAAAACAACAGCATTTTGTACCTTCAAAACACTTCATTATATTTAAGAACCAATGAAGACAACTCTTTTACAATGTACTTCATGAAATTTAGTTCCGACAAGGAAGTTGGTTTTCCTGACAGCCTTTTGGAGGGAGTTGTGCCCAAGTGTCCCCAAATCCTGCTGTCACTTTCTGCCCTGCTCTTGGACCATGTCCCTCCTGTCCCCAGTGTCACTCTGGGTTACCAGAACCTCCAGCAATTTGTGGTTTAGCAAGAACATTTCCAGGTTTTCGCTTCAGAAAAATCTGTCTACAGGCAATTTTGATGTTTGAAGTGCTCTGCTGCATTCAAAGGTGTTGCCTTAAAAGGTTTTTAATTGATTGCTTGAAATGTTTCAAAATTAATTGGGTGTGTTGCTTCCTGGGCATTTTGCTTTCCCAACTATTGTGTTCTACACGTATTTCAGTGTCCAAATCAAGCTTTCAGTAAGATTGGTTTTATGTTTCCGAGCCAATATTTTTCAAAATACTATGGAGGAAAAAAAAAAAAAAACCAAAAAGAAAATGAGAGAAAATGTAATTTTTTAGAGGAAGCCTAATTTTTGCAGTTTCTTACATTCACACTCAAATTCTTCCCACATTTTAAAGAGCACAATTAACCAGCAGTGAATCTTGCCTGATTCACCATAATTTTTTCTGGGTTTATGTGGAGTAAGTGTTGCTTTTAATGCCATTACAAAAGAATAAAACTAAACTAAGGCAGTAGTAATTCAATTCCAACACACATCCCAGGTAGTAAAAACATCTGTAGGGGTAGAGCTTCAAATCTATTTAGATAAATAGATGCTTCAGCCACCCAACACTCAGAGGTTTGGGACTATTCCTGGTCCATGGAAGATGTCCCATCTTTGTCCCTGGGAGCTATGGGTGTGAGCTGAGGGCAGGCTCTGCCTCACAGACATCATCACAACATCTTCAGCATTTGGGCTTTGCTGTTTTGTCTTCCTGGGCACTGCTGGAGAAATCAGATTTGCAAAACCAGAGTGCAGAATCAGTTTAGTCCTCAGGTTGCTCAGTAATTCCTATTACAGCCAAACTCATTCCTGGTGCAGCTCCATCTGTTCCCCATGAAATTATGTGTGCTGAATTTTGCCCAAAGTGGTTAAAAAGCTTGAGGAGCCATTAATTTTTGTAAATTTTGGAGGCACTACCAACATGAGAAGGAGAGGGGTTAGTGATGTAATTTGGGAGGCAATGGATAAGAAAAGGATTTAATTAAGGGTAATGGGGAAGCATTAAGGCAAAGGAAATTTGCCAGGAGGTTGATTTAAAAACATATACAAATTCTCAGTGCTCTGATCAATTTAACTGTTCAGTAGGCACCAGAATAATGTTAGAGTCCCACTGTTTGAAGCAATTAAATGCATGTGTTTAAAATAGCAGAACCACATAAACCACAAATAGAATGTGACACTGAGGGTCTCTTTCCTCACCAGGTGCCTCTGCTTGGAATTTTTTTGCCAGCAGGAAGGCTAGACCTGGCAAAATCTGATAATATTGCCAATTACTTGGCTTATTAATTTGTCATCTTTGAGTCTAGTTTTGTTTTAAAGTTTGGTTCCAACTATTCTAACAAAATATAATTAAGTGAGCGTGACAGGACAAGGGGGAACAGATTTAAACTGAAAGAGGGCAGGGCTAGATGGGATTTTGGGAGGGAATTCCTTCCTGTGAGGGTGCCAGGCCCTGACACAGGGTGCCCAGAGAAGCTGTGACTGCTCCTGGATCCCTGGCAGTGTCCAAGGCCAGGTTGGATGGGGCTTGGAGCAACCTGGGATAATGGAAGGTGTTCCTGCCAATGGCAGGGCTGGGACTGAATGAGCTTTAAGGTCCTTGCAACCCAAACCATTCTATAGTATTCTATAAAAGCAGAATTTAAATTCAACTTCCTTAAATATATTTTCCCCCCATTTGTTCTTTGCTTTTCTTCTCTGCAAGCAAACTGCAATTAAATACATTTGTGAAATACTGAGGAAAGCAGTAAGATTTTCCAAAGTGCTCTGTAAATTGGAAGAATAATCATCAGTATAAAAAATTCCCACTTCCTATGGCACATCTTTGGCTGAAAAGCTGTTTAAAAGCTCTCTTAAGTAAGTTTATAGCTGCTTATTTACATCCCATTCCACAAGTATTTAATGCCATTGATTTCCCCATTTGGGCACATCATTAAAGGACAAGGCAGACACCTGTGCTCTGGAGAGAAATTGAGTGGGGTGATAAAAAGGGAGAAGATTAAGAAGGCTACTTGCAAGAGAGAGGCACACAGAGCTGAGGGAGTTTATCCCTGCAATTCCTCAGCTGTCACCTCACAGCCATCAAAATCAATGGGAACACCCTCAGCTCCATGGCTGGGGACTGGGCCCTGCTGGCATCACACAGGGGATGGACCAAAGTGTGTGACAGTTCCATGGGGCTCCCAGCTTGGAAAGGCTGGCAAAGAATTGCTTGGTTTGTTTTCAGCACCTCTCTGTTGCAGGTACTCGTCTTCCTCAGGTGGATCAAGGTGCTTCCATCTCAGGTTTCTGTGGTTGAAATTACTCCCAAGGTATTAGAAAGTCTTTTTTCCCAGCCTTGTGACCAAAGAAGAAGTCAGGATTTGTTGGTTTTGCTTTTCAAGATTGTTTATTTTTTCTTATCTATTACATTCTCTCTCTGACCTGGTGAGGTCTGTCTGGCAGGTCAGGTTGTGGCACAGTCCCTGCCCTTGGGGTGGTGTTAATTTTTATACTAAAACCTACGTGTACTTTATTTACAATAATTTTCCAATACCTATCACCTATGTTAGACAGTCAGTCCCTACTCCAAACCAATCCAAAAGTGCCACCATCACAGCAGAAGATGGAGGACAAGAAGGAGAAGGAGAAAGACAGGACACAGCCAGATTCCTCCATCTTGCCTCTTGAACCCCCATTCTAAATCCCCAAAATTCTACTTTTTCACCCTGTGATAAATTAACTATCATTCTACTCAAACTATTGTGGCTTGTAAATCTTCACACAAAGTTAGTAATTTTTTCCATGGACTAAAATTGAAGGCACAGGTGTTTTTGACTCTGTGCCAAGGTCCTTGAGTCTCTTGCCAGGGTCTCAAACTATCCAGGGCAGCCAGAGGAATGTCCTGGGTCTCAACACTTCCATGACCAAAACCTTCCCAACACACCTCAGTCAAGTGAAATCATTCTTATAATTAATTTAATTCACTTTCATACTGATACAAAAGCACTAAAATTTTGATGGTTTAAGATATGATTTTCCCTGATTATTTTTCATTGCAAAAATTATTCTGGGTGTTTTCACTGGACTTATTTTTCCATCTTCTCCTGTTTGACAGCATGATTGTGCAACAGACTGGTGACCCCAACATTGGTCATGTAAAAAGAAAATCCAAAACCAAAAATAGGTTGAACATGAATTTGAACTGAAATCAGATTAAATCAAAATACAGCATCTTTAGACAAAGAAAAAAAATTTCTTTGAATATGCTGATTTAAGGAGGGCATTACTTGCAGAGGACATTATGGATTGATGAAGATGTCAGCAGGATGAGAAATAAGAGGAGCCCAAATGAACAGTTCAGGTCTTCCTGCAGAGGCTGTTATCTGTGTTGTGACCTTTTGAGCAGGACTCTCTGAGATGAGAAGAGACAGATATGAACCAAAAGACCTCCTTATCTCAGATCTCATTATCTTTAAGGCTCACAGTCATGGGTCAGGTCAAGAGAAAGAGACATAAGATATTACACTGTGTGTGATGGTTCTTCATGGCAACACTGAGCCTCATGCAGGGCCAGTGCAGAACACACAGCATCCCTCTGTTCCCAGAGAAATGTCAGACATTTCTTACCTCTCTGCTCTTATCCTGCTCCTCCCAATCCTCCTGCAACCACTTGATTTAATTCCTGTCAGCTCTTCCTCAGCCATCTTGATGCCTTAAGTTTTAGCTTTTGTGTTTTTCAGATTCTGTGCTGCTTTAGTGTGTGGGTCTGGGTTTCATATTAGGGGATGGTGAGCTCTCTGCACAGAGCAGGGAGACAAAACAATTCCTTCTCTAGCTGGGGACCAAGCCAATCCAAATCTCAGACCCAAGAGCATAAAAAATGTGAACTGCAGAGAAAAAAACAAGAAGGATGGGACTTCATGGGCTAAAGCTGTAATTGGACAATTAACTCCAATATGCAAATGGAGCAGAACTTATAAAA
>WBNQ01033900.1:20900-55340 GCA_013401375.1 Spizella passerina | reverse complement strand
TTTTTATACTAAAACCTACGTGTACTTTATTTACAATAATTTTCCAATACCTATCACCTATGTTAGACAGTCAGTCCCTACTCCAAACCAATCCAAAAGTGCCACCATCACAGCAGAAGATGGAGGACAAGAAGGAGAAGGAGAAAGACAGGACACAGCCAGATTCCTCCATCTTGCCTCTTGAACCCCCATTCTAAATCCCCAAAATTCTACTTTTTCACCCTGTGATAAATTAACTATCATTCTACTCAAACTATTGTGGCTTGTAAATCTTCACACAAAGTTAGTAATTTTTTCCATGGACTAAAATTGAAGGCACAGGTGTTTTTGACTCTGTGCCAAGGTCCTTGAGTCTCTTGCCAGGGTCTCAAACTATCCAGGGCAGCCAGAGGAATGTCCTGGGTCTCAACACTTCCATGACCAAAACCTTCCCAACACACCTCAGTCAAGTGAAATCATTCTTATAATTAATTTAATTCACTTTCATACTGATACAAAAGCACTAAAATTTTGATGGTTTAAGATATGATTTTCCCTGATTATTTTTCATTGCAAAAATTATTCTGGGTGTTTTCACTGGACTTATTTTTCCATCTTCTCCTGTTTGACAGCATGATTGTGCAAAAGACTGGTGACCCCAACATTGGTCATGTAAAAAGAAAATCCAAAACCAAAAATAGGTTGAACATGAATTTGAACTGAAATCAGATTAAATCAAAATACAGCATCTTTAGACAAAGAAAAAAAATTTCTTTGAATATGCTGATTTAAGGAGGGCATTACTTGCAGAGGACATTATGGATTGATGAAGATGTCAGCAGGATGAGAAATAAGAGGAGCCCAAATGAACAGTTCAGGTCTTCCTGCAGAGGCTGTTATCTGTGTTGTGACCTTTTGAGCAGGACTCTCTGAGATGAGAAGAGACAGATATGAACCAAAAGACCTCCTTATCTCAGATCTCATTATCTTTAAGGCTCACAGTCATGGGTCAGGTCAAGAGAAAGAGACATAAGATATTACACTGTGTGTGATGGTTCTTCATGGCAACACTGAGCCTCATGCAGGGCCAGTGCAGAACACACAGCATCCCTCTGTTCCCAGAGAAATGTCAGACATTTCTTACCTCTCTGCTCTTATCCTGCTCCTCCCAATCCTCCTGCAACCACTTGATTNTTTATTCTTTAACTCTGTTCTAGGCCAGCCTTCTCAAAGCATCAACCTTCTGCCCTTTCCTCCTGGCACAGACTTTGTCCAGAGACACTTCTACATCAGCAGTTTACCTTTCACAGCATGTTTAACAATACACAAATATCATATAATTCAAAAGCCCTTTTAAATACATGAAATACAAATTTTAAGCAGAACACTTCAGCCACAAATAAAACAATATTTTAAAAAATTCTTTCAAGTTGCAGATTCTTTTTTTTGCATGAGAAATGTTTGCTCACATACTCCCATTCATCTTCCTCGGTTTTTATTTGTATGTCCCTGCCTGATGTCATCTCCCCTCTCTTTGTTAAGGACTGTCCTTAAAACTTCAGATTTATGGAAGAATTTTTATCTCTTCTTCTAAGGATAGATTTTGACAATCCAGCTCTGAAGTGTTGGGTGTTCACCCATTGCTATCCCATTTACTGAAGCAAGGAATTCAGGATTTTTAAGGAAGTGATGTGTAAGAGCCACTATAATCTCTTGTAAGCTGGACAATTTTCATGGAATCCCAGAATTGTTTGGGCTGGAAGGGACCCTAAATCCCATCCAGTGCTACCCCCTGCCATGGGCAGGGACACTTTCCACTAGCCCAAGTTGTTCCAAGCGCCATCCACCCTGGTCTCAGACATTTTCAGGGCTGGGGCAGCCACAGCTAAAGGTGTTTCCTCAACTCATGCACAAGCAATGGGATTTTCCCCTCTCTCTAAGCTCACGTTCCCATTTCTTTCTGAGCCCATTGTTCCCAGCATTTCAGCTCATGTTGTAGGGGCTCTTCTCTGGTGTGGTTTGCTCAGCTGTGGGAAGCCAAGCTGTCCCCAGCTTATTCCCAGTATTTTTTGCCTAATCCTTTTCCAATGTCAGCTCTTGACTCCAGGTCTGCCCTGTCCCTGCAGGGACCTGAGTCATGCCCAGTTCCCACTGCTGCTCCCCTCTCTGTCACACCTACAGTGCTCTCCTGTCCTTCCTCCCTCCCTGTACCCCACCTCCCCTTATGGGACCCTGAATGTGTCCTTCCAGGGTGTTGTGTCATTGGCACAAACTCAAGCAGTACTGAAAAACTTCCCAAAGTATCCAATAAAGATCAAAAATCCCATCATTCCACACAGACATTTCAGAGGATCTGCTCTGCCCTGGCAGGTCAGCTCATTTTATGAGTCACCTGCCACAATTTTATTTTATCTCAGTGAAGCCAGAAGGAACAGAAATGGCAGGAACCTGCTTCAAATGTCAACCTCATTAGGCTTTTAAACAAATTACTTTAAATCAAAGTTACATATTTTTAGCAGAAAGCACAATAATTTTGTATTTGTTGTAAGTCATCCACTGGTATCTGCTCACAACTGTGAAATAAAGATGAGTAGATAAATGAGGATAATTTTTATTTCCTGCTATGTTAACACTGCTGTTATTCTCTGTTCTCCTTTATGGCTGGTGTGGGTATGATTTTAGAGGAAAAAGAAAAGAAAAAAGTAACCTAGTCAACTCCCTGCACCCTTTAACCTGTGTTTGAACTGCAGAACCACCACCACATCTCATCATTTTACCTACACGAAGGCAACAATTACAGGATTTTTCATTCCACCCCGTGTTCTACCTCCTGATTGTCTCATTGCAATATTGCAGTATTGATAGGACAATTTCTGAGCTGCTCTGTAATATTTTATTCCACACAATGTAATCTGCTGTTATTGCCTAGTCCTTCTGGTAGCACTGTGTTGATCTGTCTCTGTGCTGGCGAGATGGTGCCCAGAGGAGCAGCCCCAACAGGGCTCATTTCCTCTTCTACCCAGTTCATAAAACACACACCTCGTAATGTCAACTGAAACAAAGAGTCAGGGGTCCAGCAGAGTTGCAAATATTGGCTCCAGGTTGAGTCTCTCTGGGATCCATGAATCCATAAGAGAGGAGGGAGCAAATCACTATAAATTCCAATATGGAATATAAGAGGCAGCTAAAAAAGAGGCTTTTGTGAATGGGAATTGAAGCTCCTGGAGCTCAGTGGTGCTGTCAGATGTTTAACTTCCTAGCGTGAGAGGAAGTAATTTAGCCAGGAGGGAATTAACAAAGAAATGCTTTCATAATTGCAGTTTTAAATTGTTTCTCTTATCATCAAATTATAATCATGCATGGAAGCGACAGAGGGAAAGAAGTTCAGAACATGAGGAAGCATAAGCAGCATGATTAGCATGTTTTCCCTGAGGTATGGATCCAGCAAGAGAAACACAGAGCAGTTTAAAGATCAGGGATAGAATTGCTGGGCATGAAAAGGAAAAAAAGATTTGCGGTGTGAAACTTGTTTAAACCAAATCCATTAGGCATACTTATATTGGCATAAATAGTTTCACATTTTCTAAGTATTCTTCTCTAAGTGAGCAGAGTTCTGGAGGTGGTTCCATTCTCAGCAGTTGATTAGAAACCTTTAGAGAGGAGTGCTAGAACAACTTGAGGATAATGTTTTGTCAAATGTTAAAAGCATTTGAAATCACTGCTGCTTCTTTCAGTGATCAGCTTAATCAGTGGTTAAACTTGGGGGTTTTATAATAGAAAATTAACCTTGTTTGGATGACATAGTAATTTGTTCAGTGTTCAGTTCTTCCATATATTTTTTTCCTTCCCCAAAGGAAATGAATAAAGGACTTAAGGTAAATATTAAAAAAAGTCACATTTTAGCATAAGACATGTGGATGTAAGTTTATAAGAAAAAATCAAGACAAAAATGAAGGATGAGTGAGGTTGGAAGGGACCAGGGGAATTGCTGGGCTCAGACCCTGCCCAGGGCTCTGGGGCCATGGCTTGGCCTGGGGCAGGGCCTGGGCCTGCTCTGACCTCTGCACACAGGGACAGACAGACAGGGACAGACAGACAGGGACAGACAGGGGGACACAGGGACATACTGGTACACCCAGGGACACTCAGGGACACCCAGGACTGAGGCCCCTCTCACTGGGGCTCCTCTCCAGGCTGAGCAGCCCCAGCTTCCTCAGCCTTTCCTGGGCACAGAGATGCTCCAGGCCCTTGCTCAGCTCCAGGAGCTCTTGTCCCTGCTGTGCTGAGGAGTAAAACAAAGTTTAACAAAAAAACTAAAAAATGCCACTTGGTGCATCCATGTCACCATGTCAAGGCCAAATGGAGTGATGGATTTGTGGCATCTTCACACCTTGCTGCCACAGTCTGGAGCTCCAGAGTGTGAGGTGTTCCCTTGTGCCCTGAGGGCTTCTCCAGCCACCACAGGCTGTGTGCTCACTTTTGTCCCAGTGAAGAATGTTTTAATGGAATTTTACATCCTAGAATGTCCTGAGCTGGGAGGAATCCACAAGGATCAAATCTGACTTTACTCACAGGAGCTGTGTGCTCTCTTTTAAAGATGCTCCCTTTCTTTTCCTTTTGCCACGCTAATGATTTCTTGCTTCATCTTTTGCCTTTTTAGATGCCAAAACTTGTATCTGTCGGCCCCAAATTCTGTCAGGGTTTGGTTTAAATCACCATTTTAAATGAATTAGAGACATTTTTGTGTTATGTGTTAGGGAAAGAGTGGGTTGCACACTTTTTATTGTCACCAAGGCAGGGACAGAAAGCAGAGCTGCCACTCCTGTTACCACACAGCATTTCCACAGAAACATTCCACCAGCTGTCACTTTTCACACTGAATTCCAGAGAGAAGCTCTATTCCTTCTGTAAAATCCTTTCTTGCCTTACACCCAATTTCCCAATTTCCCTTCTCCAGGTCTGCTGCTGAAGAGATCATCAGGCCTGTGGTCACTTGTCCATCTGCCTGCAAAGGGAAGGTTATGAATCCATGCTGGAAATTCCAGTTAAATTTACCTAAGTAGGAGATTTTTGTCACTTTATACTAGAAAAGCACTTCAGAAATGTGCAGGCAAATAAAAATAAACCTGTTCCAATCTGTTTACAAAATCTCAGCACTGTCACTGCGACATAAACACTTTATGTTTTTATGTACTTTGGTGCGAGACATTCCCTGTCACTGGTGCAGTTTGCAATTACAGGGAAGTGAGGCAGAAAATAGCAGCTCCAGAATGGATTAAAGTAATGAAGTTTGAACTATTATTTGAAAGGTTGTTGTTATTTTAATAAATATTTAATCTGCTCAGCCTCATGGATCCCTAATTGATCTTTAACTATTATTGTTCCTGGACGTTTCTCATCAACTTCTAATTGCTGGTTTAAGGCAATGGGGAATCAAGAGGATAATGACAGTGGCTGTGGAAGATTGTTACAACATTCAAACATGCTTAATAAAATATTTTTAACTGCTCTTTGCTGGAAAGGAAGGCCTGAAGTTCATATCAGCTACTGGAATGTGTTTCTCACAGTTCCATGATCATATCCCAATAAACCATTTCTAATAATTCAGAGTTTATATCCAGTTTAGATGAATCTATAGAAAAATTAGATTGTTAAAAGCTCTCCATATTAAAGGGAGGAAAGCATTTCATAGCACTGAAATAAAGCATTTTGGCTGGTTATTGGGAAATCGCCTCCAGGATTCATGGAGAACATTAGGAAAACACCATTTATAATCCATTTATATTGTTTTAATAAATGATATAGTTANTTTGTTGTTGTGGTTGTTGTTGTGATAATAAAGAACGGTGATATTTTAATAAGTAAGTGATTGTAGTGTTTTTAAATCAGTAATGTTGCTAACAGTATTGATATTATTAGTTTTATTGATTCATTAATATTTCATTAATATTTAAACTAGACAGACCTAAGAATTGATGGTAGCTTCCATCATATTGAAAAGGTAGCAGCTTTATATTATATTTATGTTTCAGTTTTGAGATCCTTAGCATCACTAGGAAGCAACAGAGAAATTTAGGCACCTCCAGCAGGAGGGAATTTTGCACTGCACATGAGAAAATGATGATTTTATTCTTTGCTTGGGATTTATTTGCAGTAAAGATGAGTTTGTGGATTAATATTATATTCATGCCTATAATGGGATTAGAACATGGTGTTGGGTTTGTTTTCTAGTAGTGGTGCTGAAATAGAACTGAGGGTTGGAAGTATATGATCTTTAAAGTGCCAAATCTTTCTGTGATCCTCTGTCTCTATTTAGTTAGTGTTACATTTACAATACTCTCTTCCAATTAGCAGATTTATTATATTTTGTCCTTCTGTTTGGTATACAACGTTATTTATAGATATATTTTTAAACTTTCCTTAAGAAATCTTAGAGGTCTTACCACATTTGCTGCTGCACAATGGTTTTTGCTAGAGGATGACTCTTGCCACCACTTTGGTGACAGCTAAGTATTGAAATGTGTTTGAGGATTTCAACCATAATTAATACTTTGCTAATATATTCCAGGCTTCACGCTTTGCTAGGCACAGACACTGCCTAGGAAATCAGAAGTGATTGAAGTGCTCTGAGAAGCATATGCTCATTCTGATTTTTATCCTGATGCCACAAAAATTTCAAATGGACTCCCTGTGAACAGGCAATGAAATGAAATATTGTTTTGTGAACACAGGTCAGGCAATTGGCCATCATGTTCCCAGGTCAGGAGCAAGCAATTTGCATCAGTTTGCATATTTATATTTGGGAGAAGATGAGATCTGCTGTTTAATTTCTTTTTAAATGCTTCTCAGTGGCTGAGAAGAAATGTGCATTTGCATTTGATCCTTTGTGACATTGTGCAATATTTGTGAGTATTGTTGGTGAATCTAAATTACCCCTGGCTGATTAGAACAGCTCAGGGCTGGCTGGCTGTACAATGGCACGTACAAATATGAATGTTTGTGGGGCTTGAGACAAGATTGCTGTTCCAAATTAATGCAGGTCTTCTGGAATGAGAGGAGCTAAACTTTGTAGAGAGAGAAAGAGAAAGAGAAAGAAGAGAAAGAAGAGAAAGAAGAGAGAAAGAGAAAGAAGTCTTTGGAAGGACACAATCAAAGGTGTAAGATCTTCAAGGTGCTGAAGATGTGAGCTGGAACCAGAACCCCCCTGCCCTGGGCTGAGTCCCAGCCTGGGCAGCAGGAAAGGTATTGGGATTGTGCCCCTGTGCCCCTGTGCTCAGGTGAGACCCCACCTGCAGAGCTGCCCCAGCACAGGGAGGAGCTGGAGCTGCTGCAGAGAGCCCAGGGGAGATCAATGAGATGCTCCAAGGGCTGGAGCCTCTCTGGAGCCAGGTTGGGAGAGCTGAGGGTGCTCACCTGGAGAAGAGAAGGCTCCAAGCACATCTTAGCCCCTTGCAGTGCCTAAAGGGGCTCCAGCAGAGCTTGAGAGGGACAATTAATCAAAAACTGTAGTGACGGGACAAGGAGAAATGGCTTCACATTTAGTTTAGGTTAGATATTAGGAAAAAATTCTCCCCTTTTGTAGGAATGTGTCCCCTGTTGATGGAGTGACAAAACTATCCTTTGTCCCCTTAAAAAGGAAATAAGCCCAGAAGTTTCTCTCCTTGATTAGGTGAAAAAGGCATTTCATAGGCCTGGGAGACTTAACCTCGAACTTAAGGATAGCTAATTGGACAGGAACCAAAAAGTCCCACCTGGGCAATATACTAGAAAAAGAAGAGAACAAAGAAACTAATTGCTTTTGTGAGGTGTTTTACCAGGGGAAGGAGGCCCTCTTGCACCTGGACCAGTTTTTCTCCGTAAAGAGTTTGTTATTTTGCCTTTTGTTTGTTTCCAACACTGCAACAGAAGCCATCCTACTGATTTTATGCCTCTAAAGGTAGCTGAGCTATTTTGGGTGTCAAACAGATCTCCAAGAGCTTATGAGACCTGGCTCCAGGAGGCTCCTATTATATTCTGTGAGGGGGGTGAGGCCCTAGCACAGGGTGCCCAGAGAAGTGGCTGCCCCTGGATCCCTGGAAGAGTCAAATACTTCTATTCCATAGAGGGCATTTTTTTCGATCTTCCTTCAAATTCACAGTTGATTTAAGAAATCCTTTCACTAAATCTAGAAACATTTAATAATAGGATTTTTTAATCAACTGTGATTTTTTTAAACTGCTTCCCTGAGACTTCATTGCAGCATTCCAATCCACAGAGGGAGACACAAATTCCTATTTGTGGTCTCAGAGTTCTGTGAGGCTGTTGGGATCTGCAGTCACACCCATTGACCCACTGTGAAATCCAAATGCCTTTGGAGCTGCTAATTCCATAAGGTCACCATGGACAGCTCCATTTAGCCCATCGTTATGGCTCTGATGAGGGTGGTGCTTACAGGGCAGGCTAATGATAACATCATGCTGCATAAATTGCTAATTAAAGTCACTCCACTTTTTTGATGTTTTTCTTAATTAGTCCCAGGGGAAATGGGCAGGATGTTGAATTTCCATGCTGATTAGAAATCCAGGAGCTGCTGCTGTTCAGATTTTATTTTGGAAAAAAAGAGAGTGGCAGCTGCAGGTTTTCAGAGGGTAGGTGCAATGAGCCCCTCATATAACCACTTTTAATAAACAATTTCTTTGAGGCACTTAATTTCTTCCCCCCATTCAGCAAGTTTATAATGGACATCAACGTAACAATTCACAAATTGACATTTCTCTGAAAAAAAGTAGGTTTAGATTGGGTATTAGGAAGAAATTCTCCCTCATGAGGGTGGGAGGCCCTGGCACAGGGTGCCCAGAGAACCTGTGGCTGCTCCTGGATCCCTGGAAGCGTCCAAGGCCAGGCTGGACAGGGCTTGGAGCAACCTGGGATAGTGGAAGTTGTCCCTGCCCATGGCACTGGATGATTTCTAAGTTTCCTTCCAACCCAAACCCTCCTGTAACTCTAATTCTATATCTTCAGCTCATAACTTTAAAAAATTTCCCAACAAAATCCAAAACCAAGCTCTAAACCTTGAGGGAGTAAAAATATTTCTTAATTTTCATCTACTGAAACATTATTGAACATCATGCAAAGGAAACTTGTAGGTTTTTAGTAAAAAATAGTTGTTTTTAAGCTTGTTTTGATCTTTTCTTGGAGCACATTCCTGTGTTTTGCACTCTGTGCTGTTGTTCTGTGAGACACAGGTAATCAAGAATGTGGAAACAGGGCTCTGCAGCAACAGAGGGCATTTGGAAGAAAAGAAAAAGAGGAAGAAGGAATTGATTCTGATTTTCCTGGTCAGATCAGCTCCAGAGTGTGGTGCCTGTGTGCATGTAATGAGCAGCAGCCAGGAGAGTGATTTAAAGTGCCAATTCAGAGGGGTAAAGTGTTCTGTGCATTAGAGTAAGTGGCAGAGGAATCATGAGGTGCATCTGCTTTGGAACATTTAGAAAGTTGTAACCTAGCAGAAAATGAACTCAGTGCTCAAATCAGTGCACTAATTAGAGCTGAGCTTCATTCTGGAATTTCACCTCTTCTTTATGACATTTAAGTTACAAAAACATGTGAGCAGGAGAGCTTAGCTCATTCTTCCAACTGTGTGCAGGAATTACCATTCTGAGAATAAGCTTGTGTTGAAACTGGTGCAAATAAACCAACAGGAATTTTAATTTAATCTTTTTTGTCTGTACATGTGGATGTACCTCAATATAGATGTGTCATCTTAATGAAATTTTATTGAAGAAGTTAAAATATCCTGGAAGAAGACCCCAACATATATTAAACTGCCAGATTGCCATTTTTCAAAGAAGTGTATTTATTCCATTTGTTATGTGTATAAATGAGGATCCATAGCTGCCTTTATGAGCCAAATAGAGCCAATTTAAGCTGCTGAAAGAGCTGCAGAATGTAATAGTTCACTCAAAGTCCTGTGAAAGGATTTATTGCCACATACATAAGTCACCTAAATTTGTTGTTTCTGCAGCTTAATATTTGACTGTAAAACTTACCTGAGTTCAGTGTAATGCATTTTTATGGCTTTTTCTGTAACTAAACCAGGGTTTGTGGAAGCAGAGCACTGCTGTGAAGAGGCAAGGACAGGCTGCTGGCTCCCTCCCACTCCAAACTCCTACAGAAATGGTCTCTGGGGCTGGGACAGATGTGTGGACATCTCCCACATCTCCCTGTTTAGACACCAGGAATGGTGTTTGGCCCATCAAGAAAAAAATCTCCTACCTTTGAGAGTCACCTTTGGCGGTGGGATTGAGAGTAGGAGAGCATTACAGTAAGGGATAAAGGGACAAACAGCCCCAACACTTGTTTTGGGATTTCCTTCTCAACTGGGATCTTTGCAATGAAGGAAAGAACTTTCTGAACACTTCTCTGATCTCCTGGCTTCAGCTGACACCCCCCAGATTTTGCACTGGTGATCCCTGTTCACTCTTTTCCTGGCACTTAGGATTTTACAGTACTCGGCATTTTAGTAAAGATTGGTTGGTTTTCAGCTTCTGAGTTTTGTCTCAGAATGAAGGGTTATCTTGTGCTTCTGTGGTACCTGAAGTCCTGGCCAACACACTGGAGAGCAACCTGGAAATTTCTGGACTGAGCAAATCAAGTTACTCCTTGTCAAACTTCTTTCCATTCTTCTGCATATCAAGGAGAAAAGGGAGTTAAATATATGTTACAAAAGAGGCATTTCTGGTGGAATCGTCCACAAAGTTTTAATTTAGGGTTTGCTGAAAGCCATTTTGAGCTTGTTCCAGTTAAATTATAGCTTTAAGGGTTGATGTTAAGGAGTCCTGATGTTTCTGGTCAGCTTTTAGTGAAAAAATGGGATACTTCAATTCTTGGGTTATCAAGTGCTCATTTCTTTCTTAGCAGAAAAACAACCCTCAACTTTCTGTGTACAGAAAATTCAATACTAAGGAAAAGGCCCCTAGAGTGCAAAGCACATTAATGATTTTTTAATTATTATGACTATATTTCAGAACAAGTGGATTGGAAATGTTCTGATTTAATTTTGAACTAATTGTAAAAGCTTATTTCCTTAGATGCAAAGTTCCAAACCCTTACCTTAATTGAATGCACATTTGCTCAGATTTTGTAACAAGAACATCTAAAATTAGAATTCAGACACAATGGTGCTGGATTTGCAATTTAATACAAGACCTTTAGGAATCCTGTCAGTTTGCTCCAGGGGATAAAATAACAGTTGCCACTTTAAGAGATAAATTTTCTCACTATTATCATTGCAGCATTTATGCAGCTATGACTAAGAGTGACAGAAGAACTCTTTACTGAAATAAATGGCCTGGTCAACAACCTTTTGGTGGCAGATAAAAGCTTCATGTCAAGTGACTTCAATGACCAGGCAGGAGGTAACCTGGCAACCTGCAATAAATAAAAGGCCCCCATGGAACAGGTCAGGAAGCATCAAGGAACTTTCTGCTCCTCCAAAAGTTCCTCGAGAATAATTTAAAGAACAAAGGGATGCTGCTTCAAGGTGTTCAATGAGCACAAGACTGCTTTGAAGGCCTGCTGCCTATTGATAATTATTTAGGATACAGACAAATGTCTGAGGGGAAGAAAAATGGAGCTATCTAAAAAGGACTTGGCTGTTACTTCACCCCACATTCCCAATTATTTTTGCACCTTTTTGTTGTGATATTGCCCTCAGTGAATGCAAGAAAGACAAGAGAAGGAGAAAGGAGGAAAGGTGTTCTGGAAAAATACCACCCTGCCACGTGGATGCCAATGTGAGGAGGCAGAAAGAAAACAAGGAACCACTAGCGAAGTTGAAGCATAAATGGTGTAAATAAAGTTGCATCAGTCATTAATACTGCTACTAATGAAAACAATCTTGACTTGACTTAAAATTGAGTCATTTTGGGGCAAAAGCAGAGTGAACACTATTCAGCTCTGAGTGGTGCTGCTCTGCCTTTGCAGGATAACCAGTACCCTGTAATTCCCCATCACAGGGACAGGTGACAGTTCCAGGTGTTGGATGGACAGAGTTCTTCACAACCCCAGCTCAGGCCTCATGTAGAACATGCATGTGCCATCACGAGTGAGACAATTCCTCTGTAGGAATTGGGGAAATGAGTGAACCTGTCAGAATGTTAGAATCCCAGAATCCCAGAATTATTAAGGGTTAGAAAAAGACCTCCAGGACCATGGATACCAAGCTGTGCCTGATGCCCACCTTGTCCCTAGCCCAGAGCTCTGAGTGCCTTCCTGGGACACCTCCAGGGATGAGGTNCCCTCAAGGTCTCTCTGGCCACGAGGGCCAGAACTGGACACAGCACTCGAGGTCCCTCAGCAGTGCCAGCACAGGGCACAGCCACTGCCCTGGGCCTGTGCCCACACCAGGGCTGGCACAGCCCAGGGGCCATTGTCCTCTGCTCCACCTGGGCACACCTGGGCTCCTGTCCAGCCTCTGTCCCCAGCATCCCAGGCCTTTTCCAGCTTTCCAACCCCTCTGTCCCAGCCTGGAGGGGTTGGAGTGATCCAAGGGCAGGACCTGGCCCTTTACCCCATTGGCTTTGTTTCATCATCCAACCTGTCCAAATCTCCAGGTGTTGAACTATTCAAAAGCAGGTTTGTGAACAGATCTGACCTCCAGTTTTGTGATCATTATTTATGCAATAAATTACCTAAACTCCTGCAGCAAGAACTTTGACTCAAGTTACTAAAGCTTTAGCGACAGCAGGAGCTGGTCATGCCTGAAATATCAAGGACAAGGCCCAGGAAACTGAGAACAGAAGAAAAAATAAAAGGAACCTAGAAGCTCAATTTCCATAAGAACCAGGACTTATTGCTTTAGAGAGTTTTTCCCTAAGCAAAATGTATCCACAAGCAGCATCCTCTGCATAAAGTGACCACATTTGTCCAGCAGTAAGACCAGCCCAAAGAGAAGAAATTATTGTCTCCCTTCCAAAGCTCCAGAGCAGAAAAGACCCAAATGTCCTGATCTCAGAAGAGACAAAGCAATGCCAACACCAAAGGTAAATAATTTCAAGATTAAGCCATAATTGTTGGGTTTTAATGACCTAGAAAGTGGAGTTCCTTTTCTCTTTTTCCTTGGCAGTTTCTCAGGCTTTATTAAATGTTGCAAATTGGAATTTGCCTTGTTTTTTAGACAGTTTGCAAATGTATTCCTCCCTTCCCCAGCTCACTCACGCAGGGTCAATTTTCTGCCTATATTACAATTCCCACAGTCCCGTTGGGAACAAAGAATGGTTTGTCAGGAGCCTGCAAAAGGAGACAAATGATCTGTGCTCGAGTCTAATAACCTTCCTGAAGAAGACAAATGTGTGAATTGCAGAAGTTTCACCTGCAAAATCTCTACTGATATACTAATTAAGAACAGATCTCTTCAACCACTGCAAAAAAGAAAGGAACAAAAAAAGGTCCACTGAGAGAGACTGAGGAAAAAATTAAATTAATGGATGAGAAGGGGCTGAACGCTGTCCCAGAATGCTTTGCTGAGGTGGGATTACACACAACCACAGTGCTTTTTAAACCAGACTTGGAAAGACTTATAGATATTTGGAGGATCTGTAAACTGCAGAGGGTTTTCCATGTGTAATCTCTCCATCTCTGCCCTGTTTTCCTTTCCTACAGCTCTAATTTGGCAAACAAGTCTCTCCATATGCTATTTTTCTTTTTGTCTTCTACTTGTTTCTGAGTTCTTCCTAGAACTCTGTCTTCAAGGTGTTTTTTTCCAGGTAGGTGGGGTTGAGTGAACAAAGTTATTCACACCTCCTACATTTTAAACTGCTAAAATTAAACCACAGCAGCTGCCACCTTTAACCCATGTACCTCACCCCAAACCACGAAACCAACAGCAGCAGACTGTGATTTATGGGGCTGATCATAAACAGCCCAGTTCAAAATATGGAAAGATAATGGATGAAACAGTTCTTCTACTTTATCACATACACTACACCTTCTGAGAACAATTTTCACATTATTGTCAATTTTGGTTTAAAAAAATATTTAAAAACAAACTGCCATGCTCCAGTAGTTTTCCATGATATTGCACCCATCTGCTGAGTTTTATTTTAACACAAATAGTTCTGAAGCACTTCAAAGTAGCTCATTAATATCCTTAAAACTTTGAAAATGACTTCTTTATCAGCAGTAAACTCCTAGGAAAATGCTACATGTGACATATAAGTATCACTGTCTTGTTAAATGAGACCCATTAATTTTTATCTGGAGCAACATTACTTTTTGATTTTCAAAGACTTAATGGTATCTAAATTTATTTTGCTTTTTAACTTGAAGTACTTAATCCTGCCTTTTTCTTATTTGTAAAATATGTGGGATATCAATGCACTTCAGAGGTTTGTGGTGAGGATAAATAATTCTGAGATTATGAGATGTTCATATAGCAATGGAGACCTTACCATGATGGTAAGGTCTCCATTAACAGAAATGGATCCAAAGTTTTTCCACAATAATTCCATATTTATTTTAATAACTAAGCTTTTCCTTGTATCTCCCTATAGATATAAAAGAAATAGACACAAAATGTTGTCGAAGACCACAAAAAAAAACTTATCATAATCATGGAATAAAGGAATTGTTTGGGTTGTAAGGATCATTAAAGCCCATTCAGTCTGAGCAGGGGCACCTCCCACTAGCCCAGGTTGCTCCAAGCCCCATCCCACCTGGCCTTAGACACTTCCAGGGATCCAGGTACAGCCACAGCTTCTCTGGGCACCCTGTGCCAGGGTCTGCCCACCCTCACAGGGTACAATTCCTGCCCAATATCCCATCTAACCCTGCCCTCTGGCAGTTTGAAGCCATTCCCCCTTGTCCTGTCATCCCATCCCTTGTAGACAGTCGCTCTCCATGGTTCCTGGCAGCTTCTTCAGGACTGAAAGGTCACAATTAAGTCACCCTGTATCCTTCTCATCTCCAGGCTGGCCATTCCGAGCTCTTCCTGGCCTAAAGAGCCAGGTACTCCAGTTCCCCCAGCAGCTTGGTGGCCTCCTCTGGACTAGCTCCAACAATTCTTTGTCCTCCTCATGTTGGGGACACCAGGACTGGACACAGCACTGCAGGTGGGGTCTCAGCAGAGCAGAGTAGAGGGGCAGAATCTCCTTCCTCACCTGCTGCCCATGGATGAGTCCAGGATGCTCTGGTACAGGACAGTAGGATCTGTCTGGAAATTTGGATATTGAGAGATTACCTGAGTGGAAGATATCCAGGAGGCTGAACATAGTCTGCTTGTAGCTGCATTTCTCTTCACAGAGAAAAGCAAGGCACAATTCTTCCCAAGAATATTTTCTGGGTTTCACATTCTCTGAACCTCAGAGAAAGGAAAACAACTCTTATCTCATTTGCTGTGCCTGTGTTTGTGCAAAAGTAGAATGCAATATGGAGATTGTTTCCCCAAAGTGATGGTGTTATGTTTCCTTGGCCTATCAGGGCCAAGAGTGTGATGGTGTTCGCAGGGTTTGAGGATGAGGGAAGAGATGAGGATCTGACTCCATGTTTCAGAAGGCTTGATTTATTATTTTATGATATATATTATATTAAAACTATGCTAAAATAATAGAAGAAAGGATTTCATCAGGAGGCTAGCTAAGAATAGAAAAAGAAAGAATGATAACAAAAGCTTCTGTCTCAGCCAGAGTCCGAGCCAGCTGACTGTGATTGGCCATTAATTAGAAACAACCACATGAGACAAATCACAGATGCACCTGTTGCATTCCACAGCAGCAGATAACCATTGTTTACAGTTTGTTCCTGAGGCCTCTCAGCTTCTCAGGAGAAAAAATCCTAAGGAAAGGATTTTTCATAAAAGATGTCTGTGACATAAGAGTGTGTGTGTGTCGGGGTTGTTGGCTGACAGTCATGAGATTCTGAGGAGAGTGTTCAGAGTGGAGTACTTGGCAGATTCAGTTTAGATGTAATGTAACATAGTGTAATATAGTATAGAATAATATAGTATAATAAAGTAATTAATTACCCTTCTAGAGTAATTAATGAAAGTAATTAATCTAGCCATCTAGATAAGATGGAGTCCTCCTCAGCATTCTCTCCCCTTTGTTGGGGGCGAAAATATCCACTATATCTGCTGAAGACAGCACTCACTGAGAGCAGGCAAAATCTTATTCTTGGTGAGAGTAAATTCCTATAATCCATCAGCTCCCAGAAAGAAGGTTTTTGCCATTTGGAGGATTCTCTTTGGCTGTACAAGCACACCAAGCTGTTCACCCCAGGAGTCACCAACACTGCTGGTGACTCTTCTGTCTAGGCTTGCAGTAGAAATAGATTTCTTCTTGGGCTGTAGCTGTAGCAGTGAGTTTTATTTTCTTTCTAACCAAAGCTGAAGTGCTGTAGGGCACAGCTCCAGGTCCAGAGTGGGATGTGGACAGTACTCAGCCTCTGCTCACTGTTTCACATCAATTTCACAATGAAGGCAGGTCAGAGGGAGCCTAAATCTGGACTCTTACTAGGCAAATACTCCAGCTTTAAATTAGAATGGTTAGTCTATAATAAATGTCTAACTACGTAGAGTCTTCTATGCAGGAAATTTGCTATAAAGATATCAGGGGAAGAAAAGAGTACTCAGAATTATTAGCCTACTTAGCTGAGTTTTCCATGTGATATCCCCGTAAAACAGTCACAAAAAGAGCTAAAAGTTCCTCATCTCATCCCACTTGCTTTGCTGCTTCTCAGCTGCACCCAAGGACCTCCTGAGGAACACGTGTAGCTTGTGTATTCACAGGAGAGAGTCCCTGGCTGGGAAGAGAAGTTGTTTACTGTGAGAAGAAACAGCCTGCATGACACTTGTGCTGCAGGGCACTCTCAGAGACTGCTGGAAGTTCAGTGCTCCCTGCAGGGTGGGACATGCCAGGCAGGATTTTTGCCCTTGGAGGAGCCGTGCAGCCTCTGTGTGATCACTCCTGGGAGCCTGCTGGGAGCAACAGCCCATTTACTCACTGCACCAGTGCGTCCTATAAATATATTTATAACCCTGGCATGCCTGCCTTCCCGTAATCTCCAGGGTTTGTCTGGTTCACGGAAAGCCATTATGGGAACTGTAAACTTTTATGCTTGCCCTCTCTAGAAATTGTGTTGAAACTTTTATAACGGAGATTTTTCACCTTTTGCTTGTTTCTCCTGAAATCTTACTCACAAAGCAGTTCCATAAAGAATTTTAAGCATTGCGAGGTGGACCCAGCCAGGTTTATTGTCTGCACCTGCTCCAGTTTGTTCTCTCTGCACTTCACTTCAAGAGCTCAGTTGTCATAGTCTGAGTGCTGTGTTCACTGTAATAACATTGATAAATACTTTCTGTTCTTACCCTAATTACTTGCGCTGAAGACACTAAAACTCCCCTTAAGAAAATAATTTCTTTATGCAAGATAGCAGAATTTCTTCATAAATGTTCCAAAGAAAGGAGAAGGGAAGAGACAAAACAGGAGTTGTTTTGAGGTGTTGATTTTAATAATATTTTGGCAGGCTTGCTTCTGGTTTTAGGAACTGAAGCAATTATTACCGTCATGCAAACTTCTCTGCTTGGCTTCATAAAACTATTGCTGAAAAGTTAAAATATTTCCTGAACACTGAAAAAGTCTGTGTGGAATGTGCTTCCCACTGAGTGAGAACAGCTGAGATGCAGTTAATAGACAGCTTGCAAACCCTTCCGTGACCCTACTGAGGGAGATACCAATTATCATGAGAAATGTTCATTATTGTCCATTTTCCAAGAGATATCAAGCAACCGCTAAGTACAGTTTTCTGCACAACCAGTACATGCACTCGTGTAATTGTCTCTGGGAGGGGAGAGTGTTTCGGGACACCACAAGGGCTACTTCACCTCTGGAGCAGCACTGTTGGAGGAATTCCTCGAGGGAATGCATCATTAAAGTTTATAAAGTCCATGCAAATCCTCGCCTGACAGCCAAGGCCATTCGCACAGACAGAGCATCACAGTCCTGCAATGGAAAGAGAAACTCTTTCCTGTACCCCTAATTAAATCTGGAAGCCTGCTTCTCTTCTGCCTTTTGCTCCCTGCAGAGCCCTGAGCAAAGTGAAGCTGCTGGGAATTGTTCTGTCCCTCTTGGCAGCTACAGAGGGGGTGTCATTGCAGGAGTGAGCCACACTGGTGACTCCAGTGACCACCCCAAGTGTCCTGCACAGCCCACAGCTCCAACCTCATTCACACACTCAGGTGATGAATATACCTGTCAGAATAATAAGTGGCTGAGCCAAGACCTACTGGGAAAATGTGAGAAAAATACACGGTCTTGATTCCAAACCCAAACTGGAATATTTGCTCTTTTTACCCAGCAGTTTAGCCAAGCAGTAAACCAAGGAAAAAAATAAAATGTACAGCCTTATTAAATTCTACTTGGAGCTACCTGATACTAAAATTAATGTGCAAATGGAGCCCAGTGTGCTTTATCCTTTAACAAGGATGGGAAATATTTTCTTTTTCTGTAAGAACCCATGTCAAGACAATCAGAACAATGACCCCTCCCAGAGAGGGCAAAGAAAATAGCAGGGGTGGTGTGGGATGGCAAAGTTTGTGCCACGCTGTGTCCCTTTCAGCCCTGGCTCAGTGGAGACAGGAATGAGAACCATCATTATAAATGGGTCAGAGCATCTGTTAACCAAATCAAAAGAGATCAGAATTTGGAGTTCCTGCCTTTGTTTCTCTCCCCAAGTTCCTTTTGTCTCTGGTAAATCACATCAACCAGAAGAGAGCTGCAGAGTCTCCATGACATGCTCCATTTGGGCTTTCTCCCCTGCCAGGACATGTGACAAGAGAATGAAATGTTCCTTCTCTCCCCTGCTGAAATCCTGCTCTCCTGCCCGTTATGAATTAGATTCACAGGCTGAGTATCTCCCCCTGTGATCAGCTTTCATTACTAATAACCAGCTCGTTCTGCCTTGCTAGAGAGAGCTTCTGACTCTCTTCAGACATTTCAAACACTGGAGCATGCAGACTTCTAATTAGTGCTGAAATATTCTGCCTTGCACTGCTCCAAAGCAGAGCAAACAGAGGCTGCAGAGGCTGCTCAAAGCCCAGCCAGACACTGACTGCTCTGCTCCCTGTCTCGTGGCTGCCACAACTCAGCTGTGGGAGGAATTGGGGGCTTTGCCCTCTTTGAGCTCAGGGTGTTGCCCCAGACTCTGTGGAGTTGCTGAACATTGTTCTCCATTCCAGGTCACCCTGGTTATCACCTTGTGGTTGGGTTTATTTTATTGCTCCCTGAGCTTCTCTGTGCATTCTGAATCAGTGATGTGATATCCTTGTTCCCCAGGCCTTGTACATTCATGGGAGTTTTGTTTTGAGACACATGGTGGGATTTTTGGGATGTCCTGTCCAAGAGCTGGACATCATGATCCCTGTGGCTCCCTTCCAGTTCAGGATATTCAATGACTCTCTCTTTTTCCAAAATCAATTTATCATAACTTTTCAATTCCTACATCTGCTTAAGAAGCTTAAATCCTCTTGCTCTTCTACTCCTGTACCCCAAAATTATTTCTTCAAGTGGCAGAAACTGGGGAAAGATGACATATTTCATCTGGAGGAAGCATCAGCTGCCTATTTCTGTCTAAAAATGATTCACTTGTATTTGTTTTTATGCATTGCTGGTTGTCTCAGAGCAAAGGCTGCTCGGCAGGGAAAGGAAAAGCTCTGTTGCCTGCAGACAGAGCACTCAATAGTTTGTGTATCTTCATCATAAGCATTTTCATGCATCCCTTCACTAAATTAAATAGGTCATATTGCCTTGTGATTTATAACCCAGAGAATCACTTGATTTCAAAGGGACAGCACAGGGTATAAATCAAAGGCTGAGTTTGACCCAACGATCTCTCTGAAAAGACAGACTTTCAGAGCTCCTATTCTTTATTTCTGATACATCCTTTTCAAGATGGGGTGATAAAACTGAGCATGTGGTTCAAGGTGAGCTCCCACACTGATTTACAGAATGGCCTTACAGCACTTTCAGCGCTGTGCTCTATTCTCTGCTTAGCACTTTGTAACATCTTGTTTGGGTTTTAATCATTGCAGAACACCGGGCAGAGATTTCCACCGGGCTGTTCACAATGACAGCCGGGACGTTTTCCCCTGAGTACTTACAGTTAATTTAGATCCCATCAATGTATCAATTGTTCCTTCCAGTGTGCCTTACCTTGCAGCTGTCACAGTGACTTTCAGCCCTATTGTGCTGCTGAGATACCAGGCTTTGTTAAGATCTCTTGTCCTTTCCTAGATTAACCGAATCTTGATAGTTTTGAGAAAATAGTTTCATGGAAATTTGGCCGGTTTGCAACTCTCATCTTTCCAGCACAGGTACAAATGCTCACAAAACAAAATATAAAGCAAAACAAAAGAAAAACAAAACACAGCAACAAAAAACCAACCAAACAAAAATCCATCAAAAAACACCAAAAAAACCCCACCAAGAAAAAAAACACTTAAAAAACGGAAAAAAAAACCCCAAACCACCAAAACCTGCAATTTCCAGTGCAGAAAACAACACAAATATAATATTTCACTGTCAACACAGCTCTATTTATCATTAGCTCCTGAAGCACATGGCTTTCTCAGCACAGTGACAAGGGGTTAACATTTGGCTTCTCATTAAATTAAAACTAATAAGCTGTTGGCTTTACCCTGAGTGCTGGGAGGAGCCAGGGAAGCTGTGGAGAGCTGCTCCCTGAACTGTGAGCTCAGGGCAAAGTGGTGCTCAGCTGCAGTGGCATTTCCTTGGCCCACACTCCTGGCACAGAAGGATCTGAGTGACCAGGGCAGGGTTTTGCTGAACCTCTTTGCCTTTTGATCCCATTTATTAGCATTTTAGGTATCACTCTTCTAGGAAACAAGCAGCCTATGGCAACAGGGAACGCTTACTCATCTCCCCACCACTCTTCAGGCCTTTTCCAGGGTTTAAGGTGACCTTGCAACTTATGAAGGAAAATAAAGGATTGGAGTTAAATGTGTTATAAATGATTGACCTACCTGGATGGCAGCTGATAACGTGCTGGAGGCTGCAGGGTTCAGATACTGAACTTCATTCTGAGTGATAGACGCTCTAAAGTGCAGATAACTCACATTGTAACAGCGACATTTCCAGAGAATTGGAATGAAAAATCAGGAGATTGTCCTGCAGTCAGAGACACAGCGTGGCACAAACAGGCAAAAAGAACAATTATGGCAGCATTAAGCTGATAAGAGCAGCATTTTAGAATGATGTAGTGAGTTCAAGAGCTGCTCACTCTTTGCTCTGCTCAGCCAGGTAGAGGGATGCAGTGTAAAAGGCCAGCCTGTGCTGGCACAGCAATCCCAATTTGGGGAAAGGAGGAAAAAAGGATCAGAGTTGTCAAAGCAGAGCTTCTGAGATGAAACATTTCTTGTGCCTGGCTATGAGGACACTTTGAAGAGAGGCTTAGCCTGAAGAATGGTGAAAAGAAACTCATTTATTTCATGCAGTCCTGCTGCAGAAGAGAAGAGTGGCTTCAGGTCAGAATTAGAGCTGATTGAGATTTTAAACAAAGAGCCCTTAAAATGCTCTTAAATTAAATATTTTTTTTTAAGAAGTGCAATAAATCTATCAGTGTAAAGCGTTCCCTGGGCACAATGGAGACCCTGAATCAGAGTCTGTGGTTGTGAAATATGTGGGGACATGGAGCTCAGATCTTGGGTCTGAACTCACCTCACCTGTCCCCCCTTATTGCTGAACTTTATTAATTGGAGATTCTTCCACTAATTTTTCATCCAATTAACCTTTTTTTCTACTCAAGAGCTTAAAACACCCTTTTGAAATCTATTTTTTAGATTTACAAGAGTTTGTCTTGTTTTTCATTTCACATCATCTCCCACAGTATTTTGCATGCCTACACCAACATTTTTGTAAGCCCATGTGTTGATTTTGTCTTTCTTTAATTTCTGGAGTTTGGATTTTGTATTCTTTCACCATCTGTGTCCAAAGAAAGTATTAGAAGGAAATCACTTTCCTGCCTATTCATATATCCTGGATAAAGCAGTGATCCTGTTGCTAGGTTTCATTTTGGAAAAGGCAAATTCACTTGTAAACTCATAAAATAGCAAATATAAATTATTTCTCATAGAGTGAGGCACAGAATATCAAAAATAGGCCAGTGGTTTAGGTCCATATATACATAACAGCCTATAGGGAGGCTGTGAAGCTCTGGTTGAAGAGTCAGGAAAAACGGGGGATTTCTATTATGCAATTTCTAAATTAAGAACATTATATTCTTTATTCTTTGTATGAGAAACCTGTACACACACAAGAGTACACAGCGAAAACAAGGCCTCTCCTTTAATTCCACTAGAAATCCTCAAGGGCTGCTACCTGTGGGATAAAAAACATGCAAAAAATCTCTCAGATATTTGGAAGCTCTAGAAATGGGGAAAGACTCTTGATTTTGCAGCAGTTTTGCTGCCCCATATAAGATATCCTACTGAAAATGCATCCCTTAAACCAAAATCACTCTCCTGGGTGACCTTGCTCCATGTCACAGTAGTTCCAGGTAAAGTGTTTCCTCCTCTTAAGAAATGGTTCCAACAGCAAATGCTTTTACAGGTACAAATGCAATTTCCATCAGATTCGAGCATTTATCTGATTGTTTTTTGCTCAATTCACACACTGAGGAGATAATAAAATAAGGGAACATCCTGAGTGGGAAGGGATGCACAGGGATCATGGAGTCCAGCCCCCGGCCCTGCCCAGACACCCCAACAATCCCACCCTGGGCATCCCTGGCGGCATTGTCCAAACCCTCCTGGAGCTCTGGCAGCCTTGGGGCTGTGCCCATTCCCTGGGAAGCCTGGGCAGTGCTTCCCCCAGAGGATGAAGAACCTTTTCCCAATATCCAGCCTGACCATCCCCTGACACAGCTCCAGCCATTCCCTTGGGTCCAAGGAACAGCCATACTCAATATTAATATTTTTCTTCTTAATTCAGACATAAGAACCCTCTTGAATAATATTCTAGATAAATCTTCCATGTTTTAAAAAAACTACATGTAAATAACATACCATGACAATATATATTTAGCCTGCAGAAAGCAAACTCCAGCTGCCATGTGAATCTGGAAACATGATAATTACTGCACTTGTAACAGGTGAGTAAATATTTACAGCTCTGTGATAGGAATACTGCAAACAGAAGAGGAGGAAAATACTTTGGAACAATGATTTGCAATTCCAAATACTTCCATATCATCTTTCATTCACGTTCCTTAAGGTACCTGGAACTACAGTTTTGTTGATAACAACCTCTATTCCAGGTACCTTTTCCCCAGTGGATTCTGCATCAAGCTCTCTTCCTGCAGAGGTCTGAAAGGATTTTGTTTACTGCCAGCATAACCTCTGTTGAGTATCTGAAAGTCGAGCTGTTTTTCCTGCTTCATACATCACCTTCAAGAGTAAAAAATGTAGAGCTTGGAGTGGAAAGTTTTGTTGTTACTAAAATAAACAGGAATAAATTTGTTCTCCTTTGATTTTGCAATGCCAGAGGCGAGACAGCAGATTGTCAGTGAGACCATGAGATGATGCACAGCACAGAATGGAGAAAAATCTCAAGGAAAAGAAAGAACAGAGCTGGAAAAGATCAATTTTAGATCCCTGTTCTTAATATCCTGTACATTATAAGCAAGGCTGCATTTCCAGATATTTCCAATCGGTTTTGTCAAACATACAGGGTGATTAAATAAATACATGGAAATCTTGGGTTTACAGGGAACTAAATATCATCATCAAGCTCTGGTCCCCCAAATTATTTTGTCAGATATGGGAATGTAATGCTGGGAAAGGGAAGANACAACTTTTATAAAGTTGTGAGGTTTCTTCTTTTCTCCGCAAAACAAAGAGAAAGAGGAAGGAGTAGAGGAAGGGGAAGGGAAATGGGAAAGCAAAGGGGAAGTTAACATTCTTGTTCCACCAAGGATTCTCACATTTACTTTCCTGTGTACATGTAAGTTTTCAAAATTCATCACTATTTACATCCTTCTCCTAATAATTTGTAATAATCCTTGTGTACCTCTAAGTGGAAATGGCAACACTTAATTTAATTTACAAAGCAACTCATGCCTGAAAGCACTTGGACATTTCTGTAGTTACAAAGTGTTTTCAGCTACGTGCAGCTTTCAGCTGGATAATTTATTTACTTTTTTTTTCTGCAGCAGGACTAATCCTGTGCTTTTTGTGCAGCATGTACTTAATTCCATGTGGGATTGGTGTCAAGTAGAACACAATACAAGACACAAACAAATGTTGCTTACAACAAGTTTTACTTCTTTTTTTCTTCCCTCCCCACTCCCCCTCCCTGCATTAACAGTTGCCATTTGTAAAGTGTGGTTGTGCTGAAATGCATATATCAGCTGTCACTAGTGAATTTCATACCTTGCTATCAGTATTGTTATTGGAAAGAGAAATACTAATTTAAAAACTTGAGATTTCTGAATGGAAAGTTCCCTTCCTTTTTTATGTATTTATTGAAATACAATTGTACAAATCAAATCCTTAAAACAGACAGAATCCTGGAATGGTTTGTGTTGGAATGGCCTTAAAGTCTATCCCATTCCATCCCCTGCCATGGGTAGGGACACCTTCACTAGACCAGCTTGCTCAGAATTCACATGTCAAGAGTTAAAAAGCACTGATATTTCCATGTATATTTTAACTTCCTGCAACTGCTCTGATTCTCCCCATCGATGTCTCAGTTCTGCCTTAGGGCACCTCATGAGGAGGACCCTTCCCTCCAGACCTTCCTCTGAGGACCTGAACCTGACATAGAACTTCCCAGGTCCATATCTAATTATTCTGTAAAACTCCTCTACAGAATATTTGCAGTAAAATCCACTCAACCATATGCATCCCCCTCTCTATTTAACCAAATCATCTGTGAAGCTGTCGACCTGGTCATCCAGGTAAAAAAGGTCCCAAAATTAATGGCACACATCAAAAGTTGTCCACAATATTTTTTAAAACAAATATCCACTGTTCATGTACATATTGGGAGCTATGAAGATATTTTCTCACTATTCCCATTTAGAATTAATTAGTTAAGGTTAGATATTAGGAAAAAATTCTTTGCGGAAGGGGTTGTTTAACCCTGGAATTCACAGAATTCACAGAATCACACAATGACTGGATTGGAAGAGACCTTCAAGATCATCAAGTCCAACTCATGCCCCAGCACCTCAACTAAACCATGGCACTGAGTGCCACATCCAGGCTTTTTGAACACATCCAGGGATGGTGACTCCACCACCTCCCCAAGCAGACCATCCCAGAACTTTATGACTCTTTCTGTAAAAAAACTTTTCCCTACTATCCAATCTATATTTCCCTTGGCACAGCTTGAGACTGTGTCCTCTGGTTCTGTCAGTGCTGCCTGGAGAAAGAGCCCAACCCCACCTGACTACAGGCACCTTTCAGGGAGCTGTAGAGTGATAAGGTCACCCCTGAGTCTCCTTTTCTCCAGGCTAAACACCCCCAGCTCCCTCAGTCATTCCTCACAGGGTTTGTGTTCCAAACCTCTCTTCAGCCTTGTTGCCTCCTCTGGACATGTTCAAGTATCTCAATGTCCTTCCCAAACTGAGGGGCCAGAATGGACACATCACTCCAGGTGTGCCCTTACCACTGCTGAGTGCAGGGGAAGAATGAAGTGCCCAGGACAGTGGTGGAGTCACCATTCCTGGAATTGTTGCAAAAACATTGTGGATGTGGCACTTGAGGACATGGTTTAGTGGTGAATGCGGGTTGATGGCTGGATCTGATGACCTTTTTCAAAATTTACTATTCTGTTCTATGAGAACTGCATAACCCAAGGCCAAGAGAACAGCTCAGCCTCTCCTTTGCTTCTTCTCTGTCCCACTGAGGTTTGGGGGGTGGGTTTGTTCCCATGGGGTTTGTTCCCATGGGGTTGTTCCCATTGGGGTCACACCATGCCTCAGGTTCAGTGGGCTGTCACAGTGATTTTGGTAGCAGGTACTGGTGCCAAGGGGGTGAACATCACTGCAACCTGTTCCTGCACCAACTCACCTGCTCCATCAGGTTCCAGACACCTTTGGGGGAAGGATGGCACTTCTGCCTGATGTGTCTTTGCATCTGAGGGGATGGAGGTTTCAAAAACCACAATTCCTTTGCTTAATTGTTTACGATCCGTGCCACTTCCCCCAGCTGTGGTTCCTGGCCCCAGCTGCAGCCTCGTGGAGCAGCTGGGAGCACATTCCCCTTCCGTGCAGACATCCAGGAGGAGAGCTTAGAGTGCTCCAGGCTGGCAGAAGGGATGTGCATCACTCAGGTAAATGCTCTGTGCCTCCAGGGAGGATGTTGGCTGCCATGTACCTCCCTCAGCCCTTGCCAAAAAATTACAGCAGCAACTGTGAGAGAAAAGGAAAAAGCAGCAGAGGCTGTTGTGCTCCAGCTGCTGGGAATGTGCAGCTTTTGTTTAGACTTTATAGGTCTAATTCTCATTTTGTTTACTTACCTTGTCAGCTTAGAATATGATTCACAATTATTGGAGGTGCTCTAACACAGAGAAATGAACTCACTGTTTGAGCTGCTGGGTTTGGCTCAGATTAATGTGTATTTAATGGGGTTTGGTTGAAAAGCAGCTCTTGCAGTTCAGCAGAAGTATTAGAAAGTGGGGTGTTTGCTGAGAAATAGGTCAGATAAAACTAATACAATTAGATAACTAAAAATTAAACTGAAAACTAAACCAAAACTTTTTCCTTTCTAACCATTTTTACCATTTCCCCTGTTTTTATTATTTGCTCAGTCTAGTATTCAATTTTCATTTTAATTTACTAATGATTGGAAACATGTCCTATTTAAAATTACATTGCACTTCAAAGCCACAAGACGACAGGCAAATCTCTTTGGTCATTTCTTCACTGACACAATGAGAAGTCAAGGCATGTGTTCTTAAAGGTTTTTAAGGAAATTTTGTATCCTAGTAACATATATTGCTACCTGAATTTGTCTGTTCAAAAATGGGGAACTCTGTGCTTCCCTCAACATCAGATTTTCATTAAAGTTTACGCAAAGCTTCCTGAGGTTTGGGGGTTGTTTTAGGTTGGATTGGGGATGTGTGTTCTATCCCCATCTGTCAGAGGTGGGGCAGTTCTCTTCTGTTCATTGGGCAGTTTTATCTCTTCCATAACCAATCCTCCCTCCAGGAGATCTCTTCTGTTCATGGGCCATTAATTATTAATTATCTTCTGTTAATGGGCCACTAATTATTAATAATCTTCTGTCCATGGCCAGTGGGTGTCCCTGCATGGCTGATAAAATGCCATCATCCCATGGGGAGATGCTCCGCCCAGAGGAGGAGCCAAGCATTCCTACCTGGATACAATCTGAGCCTGGGGATCAATCAGCAGCCTTTGCCCACTGCATTCCCAGAGGAGAAGCTTTCTGCATTGCCAGAGGGAGCCCAGGCCCATCTCCAGCAGCCCTGGAGCTGCAGAGGAAAACTCCCCCCTTGTGCAGGATCCCTGCTCCAGCAGAACCACAGCTGGCACTGCAGGAGGACTGAGCCCCCATGGAATGGGGCTGGGACACCACCCTGACACACAGGGGATCAGCTGACTCTGGCAATGGTTTGGGGTTTTGTTTGTACTACTGCATTTAGATTTTTGATTTTCCGAGTACAGATCTGTTATTCCTACTCCCGTATCTTTGCCTAAGAGCCCTTTAATTTTCAAAATTATAATATTTCAGAGGGAGGGTTTACATTTTCCATTTCAAAGGAGGCTCCTGCCTTCCTTAGCAGACACCTGTCTTTTCAAACCTAGACAGGGTTTTGTCACATTAGTTCAGGTTTCTTCTCAGATGCTGCATCATCGTCTGATCTGCCAGTTCCATTCCTGCCAGTTTTCCGGAAATGTGGATTCATGCAGTTCCTCAGAGGCAACTTACTGTGCTCAGAGGCTGGCAGCAAAACTCATCTCTAAGGACCAAGATTTAACTCTTTTCCTCCTCCTTCTCTCAACATTCCAGTTACCATGACAGCTTTTTCCATAACAGCCATAAGCGGTTAAAGACCTGTGACATATTCCGGGAGAAGACTGAATTCCCCACCTCAAAGCCTAAACCAAAATCCATTTTTTATCCTGTCCACCATTCTCATCCAAATCCACATTGTTTTTCTCATACTGGGATTTTGTTTTTCTCTATGGGCATCTTCTTGCTGTTCTCAGCTGGAAGAAAGAAAGTTAAAGTCCCATGAACAACTTTGAATTCTTCTTTGTTGTCAGGATATGGGCACTGGAGGATGGCTGGGGAAAGGTCCAGGTAGGAAATAGAAGAGATTTCCTGAGGGCTGGAGTCCCTCTGCTTTGCAGCAAGGCTGAGAGAGCTGGGAACTGGAGAGGGGAAGGTTCCACAGCCGTCTCAGAGCCTCTAAAAGGGCTCCAAGAGAGCTGGAGAGGAACTGTGGACTAGGAATGGAGGGAAGAGACAAAGGAGAATGCTTTTAAAATTAAAAAGAAGAGATTTAGATTAGAAATTGGGAAGGAATTGTTCCCTGTGAGGGTGATGAGGCCCTGGCACAGGGTGCCCAGAGAAGCTGTGGCTGCCCCTGGATCCCTGGCAGTGTCCAAGGCCAGGTTGGATGGGGCTGGGAGCAACCTGGGATAGTGGAAGGTGCCCCTGCCCATGGCAGGGGGTGGCTCTGGATGATCTCTAAGTTCCCTTCCAACCCAAACCATTCCATGATTCTGTGCTTTTGGAGTGAAACGTAATTGAGAGCCATTTCACAGCACGATTACTGGTGACCTACTAATTAAATTTCACAGGGGTGAAACAAGATGTATCTTCAGGGACAGTTATTGCACTTTAACTGTGCTAATTGCAAATCACCCCCACCAGAATACAGATCATTAAAAGGCTGGAACAAAAGACCTCAGGACTATTATCTTTTTCCTGCATGGAAAATGACTGTTCAAATTTTGTGCAAATTCTGTATTTACTGTCTCTTCCTTTGAGGAAAATGATGAAAAGTAACAAAAGCAGCCTCACATGTCTAAAGTGGGTATTTGAAGTCTGAGAAGTGGGTGGCAACACCTTCAATAACTTGCTCAGGAGCAAACACAGAGTGTTCTAGACTGGCAGGTCAACATTTGCTGTTTCTCCTGTTCATAAAATTATTTTCCAGTTTGTAGTTCCTTAAGTATTTTAACCTAAATTTAAAAGGATAATTTGGCCCATTTAAGCTCATTTATTCACTCATTTGTCATTCTTTCAGCTACAGGTAATTTCTCTTTTTTTTTTTACTCTTTTTTTAATAATATCATCCAAATTCTATATAATATCCAGATGGTGGGTTTATTGATTATTATTGAATCCTTAGAGTACAATTTGTTTATTATCAAGTGCCAGGATTATTGCTTAATATTACTAGCCAGTGTTATCAAATAACAAATACTCTTTTTTTTGGCAATTGTTATTTACATTTATTTCATTATTTTTTTTAGCCCCTGAGAAGGGAAAACCTTCAGGACAGTTCTCTTATTGTCATCCAGTCCCATCAGTTCATTATGATACTTAATAAAACAAGAGGTCCAATTCATATCATTCTAACAGAATCAACCTTTCTGCTAAGTCATTCTTTTATAATAAATTTGTATTTAGACCAGAATTTTTCTGAAGGTGCATATCTTTACCTGATGGCTTGCCTCTTTTTACATATCAGGGCAAACCAGCTTTTAAAAATATCTTGTAAATCCCAGAAACAGTGATTTCTGCAGCCAAGAGCAGGCTGCCTGCATATGGTCCTGTGATGATGTCAAAATAAACCAAACATGAGGCTCCCAAATGTCAGGGCAGATTTTCAGTTCCAGCATTTGCTGAATGCTGGATTATAAAATAAGACTGAAGGGACATAGGGTTTATTTTTTCCAGAGTGCACTGTCTTTCTGCCATCATTTTATATTCCAATTTTCACTTTAAAGTTTCCTTCTGGAATACTAAAAGTTGGCCAAAGAGAAACGTTAATGTTTCCTGGCTTCACTTGAAACAAAATCTTTAATATCAAACCACGCATGGCACTGGAAGGCAGTGTCTGGCCTGAAACTGCACCTGTAAAACCTCAGCTTCACTGCTTTGCTGCTTCTGCAGCTCAAACATGTTCAACTCCACCTTGGAGAGGGGTTTTCTAGAGATATTTTCTTGTTGCAAAAGAAAAAGAGATCTACTAATGGGCAATTTCAGGCTTCAGTTCTGAGCAATGGCTTTGTCTGTCTGGGAACTGGACATCTGAATTTTATTTTATTCTGTGAGCTTTTCCTTTTCCTTTTCCTTTTCCTTTTCCTTTTCCTTTTCCTTTTCCTTTTCCTTTTCCTTTTCCCTTCCTTTTCTTTTCTTTTCCTTTTTCTTTTTCTTACCCCTACCCCTCCTTCTTCCTCTCCCTCTTCCCCTCCCTATACCCCCTCTCCTCTCCATTTTAATTTTTGTTTCTTTTTTTAAAACTATATTTTTATGTTGAAGAGTTAACATCTAGAAAATTATTTCATAAATATCAGACATTGAGCAAATCCAGTACTCAAGGATAAAACCACTGAGGTTTTTGTTGCTGGGCATTCCAAATACATTTATAAGCAGGAGACTTGGATTCTGAGGAGCCAGGAGTTTTGATGGGTCTCCAAACCTAACAAGTTTCTTTGGTGTGTATTTGCCTTTAGGAACCTCAAAGCAATGAGTTTATTCTCAGAGTGGAAGTTGAAATGCATAAATAAATAACAAGAGAGAGGAGAGAATCAAATCCCAGACTGGTTTGGGTTGGAAGGGACCCTAAGGCCCATCCACTGCCACCCCTGCCATGGACAGGGACACCTTCCACTAGCCCAGGTTGCTCCAAGCCCCATCCAACCTGGCCTGGAACACTTGCAGGAAAGAGAGCAGTATAAATTGCGTTGTTTTTACCTCCTGCAGAAAAGTTATCCTGCTGAAGCAAAATAAACATTAGGATACAGCCTAGCAGACCTTGTAAGTCCATCATATTTCCATTGAAACATGCTTTATGGTATTGATTTTTTCCTAACCTTGCTGAAGATCACCTACAGAAATAGACATAATTTTTTTGAATAAACTACACCAATTATCTGCTTGTCCAAAGCTGAGGAATTATTTATTTTTCTCAGTGCAGTATGACTGCCAGTATAATATAAAATGACTGGGACTATAATCAAAGGGTATTTCTGCAAATCACTCAATGACAATCTGGGGCAATTTTCAATTACTCTCTGGACAGATTTTTCCAATTTACTAGACAGAAAGTGGCAGGAAAGATTTAAGCAATGCCTTGTAAGTGCTGATCTGAGAACTTAGTACCAAATATCATCAATCTGTATCCTTCTGAGACTGGAAGATTTACAAACCAGGCTATTGAACTTACATAAGCATTCTGTTATAGAACCCTGTATCTGATGGTTCAGTATCCAGGGATTTTAGTATTAAAGGGAATAACTATAGACTCACACTCTGACTGTTTGCAATTATCATAGCCTTCCTTAGATTAATGACTGTCTGAACATTGACCCACTTTCTTTCCTGAAGATGCTCAGAAAGGTGTTTCACTGAGTTCCCAGCACTGCCATGTGAGTTTAGGCAGGTTTGATGTGAAAAGAACTAAACTGAGAGCCTTGGAGCAGCAAATCCTAAACTGTAACTGATAACCTAAGAAATATCTTCCAGAAATTGTAAGTTAAAACATTCCCAGAACTGAATAGACATATGCTAGAATTGGATATATATTTTTCAGGTTTTAATGGTCCTCATCTATTTCTAAGTTTTTAAGAACTGAAAGTTCTTAAAACATTAGAAATATTTTTTTTCTGTATTACTTCCCTGACATGGGCATCAGAGCTTCACATGGAATCAGGGAATAGTTTGGATTGGAAGCGATCTAAAAGCCCATCCAGTTCCACCGCTGCCATGGGCAGGGACACCTTCCACTGTTCCAGGTTGCCTCAAGCCCCATCCAGCCTGGCCTTGGAAACTGCCAGGGATCCAGGGGCAGCCACAGCTTCTCTGGGTAACCTGTACCAGGGCCTGCCCACCCTCACAGGGAGCAATTCCTTTCCAATATCCCATCTAAATCTGCCCTGTGGCAGTGGGAAGCCATTTCCCCTGTCCTGCCCTTGTAAACAGCCTGTCTCCATCTTTCCTGTCAGCCCCTTCAGTCACTGGAAGGCCACCATGAGGTCACCCCAAAGCTTCTCCTCTCCAGGCTGAACATTCCCTATTCTCCTGGCCTTTCCTCACAGCAGAGCTGCTCCATCACACTTTAAAAAAGAAAAAAAGAAAAAAAAACAAAAAAGGGTAGCAAATGTTCTGTACCCAAATTCCAATCATGCTGTATGGTGGATTTTTCAACCACGAAATTCTGTGCCCCTCCTCACAGGCACATCTGGAGAAGCTGCCAGTGAAACATTCCCACAGGAGTCCCAGAACACAGAGTGGGACCCATCAGCAGAAACATCAGAAGAATTTTACTTCCATAAAGCTCTTTGTATTTCTGAAGATCAAAATCAGTGGCAGATTTAAGTAACAGTTTTAAGCAAATCTTAAGACTCAATGGTGCCCAGAGAAGCTGTGGCTGCCCCTGGATCACTGGCAGTGCCCAAGACCAGGCTGGATGGGGCTTGGAGCTACCTGGGATAGTGGAAGGTGCCCCTGCCCATGGCAGGGGGTGGCACTGAGTGAGCCTTAATGTCCTTTCCTACCCAAACTCTTCTGGGATTCTGTTTGTACACTCTGGGATGTAATAACCAGTGCCTCCTCCAATCTCCTGCATGATCCTTTGAGGAAATTTTCCAATTCCGGAATTCTTCTGTTTATACAATTTTTCATATACAGCCGAAGACACATGTACAGACAAACTGTAATATCTGAGATTTTGTGACATCACAGCTCTTCCCAAAGGACCTTATGTTTGCTCACGACAGAGAAAAAGGCTCTTTGAAAATATAAATAAAAATGTATTTCACACTCTAGTAAATTGTTCTTTTAAATTTCTTTTGGGAGCAGCCCTGCTGTAATTAGACTATTGTGAATATTTCCTTTAGAGAAAGCATTTTAATAAGAAAGCTGCAGTTAGCTCCTAGGCCAAATCAAAAAATAATGACTAAGTGTATGTTAGAATTCTGCACACACAGAGTTTTAGCAAATGAAGCAAACAAGGGAACAACTGATATGGAGACAAACCAAATTCACCACAGCCATCTTCCCACGTATTCCAAATTATCCCCAGTGACTGATGCCACCACCAAAAAGCACCATTTTGATGCCCAATTTGTTCTATCTCCACTCCTTTCTGTGTTGAAAGGCTAATTAAACTGGTAATTGTCATTCATATCTCTTGCTATTATATTTGTATTCAAAATTGCAATAGATGCAATCTGTGTGTATTTTTTTTTAATTTAAGCACTTTAAAATTAATTTGAAGCCATACAACAGCAATCAGAGTCTAATTAGTGAGATAATCAATTAATAAGCCTCTAACTAAGGGTTCTCATGTTGTAGATGGAGATGATTTCAACTGGGATGAAGTGCAATCTTTGTATTAAAAAATAATAATAAAAAGCTAAATCTTCCCTGCAGCCAGGAGATTAAGACACATCTGTTTGTTTCAGAGGTATCATTTGGACCCTTGTGTAGTGACAATGGTTCCTGTGACTGTAACCACAAGAATTCCATTAAAATAACAGCTTTCTGTGGCCAAACCCACATGCCATTCCCAAAGCATTCACACTTTCTCTCTCCCCTTAATACATGCAAAGTGCTTCCATAAAGCCATTAAAGAGAATATAAAAAATTAGTTCAAGACAACCAGTTATTTGTCCAGGGAATTAATTGAAGGATGCAGGGAAGAAGTAGGGAGGAGGCTGGGATTAATAAACCTTAAAGTGCAGGCTTGTTGTGCCAAATGGCCTTTCCCCTGTAACTGTAAACAAATTTGAATTTTGAGCATCTTTAGACCTCAAAGTCCTGCATTAACAATGGCAGATTTTTCCTCAGGGAGCTCACAGTGCTTCCAGAGAGAAAATCCATGGGGAAAACCCTCATGAATTTAAGATCACCCTCGGAATTTGTGATCCACTCAATGGAATGGGGAAATTATTCTTTTTCTTTGTAAACTTTGTTTCCCTGTGCTGGCATTACTGAGTGCTGGGAGTGCTGTGTCCAGTTCTGGACCTCATGACCAAAAAGATCTTGGAGCATGTCCAGGGAAGGGAACAGAGCTGGGGAAGGGTCTGGGGCACCAGGAGGGGCTGAGGGAGCTGGGAAAGGGGCTCAGCCTGGAGAAAAGGAGGCTCAGGGGGGACCTTGTGGCTCTGCACAGCTCCTGACAGGAGGGGACAGCCGGGGGAGTCAGGCTCTGCTCCCAGGAACAGGGACAGGAGGAGAGGGAACGGCCTCAGGGTGGGCCAGGGGAG
>WBNQ01033900.1:0-15567 GCA_013401375.1 Spizella passerina | reverse complement strand
AAAGGTGTCTGTAGCTTCCTTTAAGTTTAATTCCCTCCAAGCCTCAGAAAAATCTAGAATTTAAACAATCATATTGTAGCAGAATGAAAAGAAGAATAATTTTGGTTACAAACCAGAGAAAACCCTGAGGTTCTTTAGAAAAAAGAGTGAAAAATAAGGTTTATCATTGTCTCCCATTGGCCTGATGCATCTCTGCAGGGAGGTTCTGATTCCCAGGCACACCCCCAGCCTGGGATTCTTCCCAGACTTTCTGTTTTGTATTAAATTTCATTTGGAGTCTCTGGGTGCTGTTCCCTGCCCTCCCAGGACTTGCTGCAATATCTCATTTCAACTGCCCAGCCCTGCCAGTTTTTTCCCTCCAGGAAAGGAGAAGCTCCCCTGCTCCCTCCAGTGCTTTCCCCTTGACTTCAGGCAGCTCATGGAAGGCCAAAAAGAGGATCCTTCCCTCCTCTTTCCAGGTCAATTAATCTTCAAAGAAATATCACACAATAAGCTGCAAACAATAATTAAAACACATCATTTCCTCTACAAATTGCTACAAGCCCAAATATACTTTCTAATTTGAGTATGTAATTAATGCAAATGAAGTGCTGTAATAAAAGCTTTTGGAAACCAGATCATGTATCAGACTGCAGCAGCAAATAAATATTTCCAGTAGGAGTTAAATTTTCTTCCAGGCCTCACTCTTTATCAGGGATAACCTACCAACAAAGCAGCTCAAACTACAGCCCTGGATTGTAGATGCCACTCCAGAGGTGAAGGCAATCTTATTTTCAGGGATAGAAGTTTTTATAAGGGTTTTAAATGCTTTTCTCTGAAGTTTTATCCACTGGAGAGAAAAAAAAAAGAAGAATAATGATCTCCATACAAAGCAAAAGGAAATTTGGCTAAATAACTGACTACAGGAACCTGTAGAATATTGGGACATTTAGAGCTGAGTTTCATGTCTGAAATGTACTCAGTGAAATAAACAAATTGAGAAACAAATCATTTACCTTACACAACATTTCCATGCCTTTGCTGTTTGTATTTCTCCTTGCTCTTTTAAAATATCCTGCACAAGGTGATGGTTCCACGTTTTAATTTGCTTCTTTCTATCAAAAGAAGGTTTAGAGTCATTAACATGTCACATCTTGCTGTACCCCATCACCACCTGGAATGTGAATAATTAAATCACCGAATCATTAAGGCTGGGAAGGAACTCCAAAATTATCAAGTCAAACATTTGACCAAATCCCACCACTCCCACTAAATCATATTCTGAAGGACACAAGTTTCTGCACTATATTTATCAGGACTTTTATTTTCTTGGCCAGGGTGTTTGCACAGAGAAAAGGCTTTAATAAAATGTTGTCTGTCATGATAATTTCTTTAAATATTCACAGCCCATTAATATTCTTAAAAAAAAAAAAAACTGGACATGTCTCTTACTCCCAAAATAAAATAGCACAAGAAAGGCAAATAGAAAAGACAAAGTTGCATGAAAAAAAATCATATAGGTAATTCATTTAGTAGAAGCTAAAACCACATTTCTAAATAGGGAGGTTGGAACTGAGTATCTTTAAGGTCCCTCATAACTCAAACCTTCCTGGGATTCTGTAAAGAGAGGGGAAATTGTGGAACTATTTTCAAGTAAATAAAATTAGTGATATACCTCAGTTAAATAAGAAATAAAAATTAGGATTTCTCTTGCTTTGCTCTTGACCTCCCAAAAATACAATTTCTTGGGGGTTTTTTTCTTAAGGTAGAGAAGAGTAATAGGGGAAAAAACCAACATAACTTTTCAGTGGTAGAGGGAAAATCCATGGTTGATTGTTCCAACACCAATTATCTGCAGTGCTCAGGCTATGAACCAATATATTCTATTGAGGTGTTAATGTTACACATTTTTATCAATTTTATTAAAACTTGCTAATGTTTTTGGGTTTGTTTTTTTTTAAATGTTATTAATGCTATTTTTTTTCCTACACCCTCACACACAGTGACCAAATTGTGCCTGCAGACTGATCCTGTCACCCACTTTTGGGTCAGACATTCCCTATTCTCCATATCACTTGGAAGTTCTTGAGGACTTGGCCAAAAATAATATTTTTTGCTTAAGACAAAGCTCTTCTGGAAGCTGTTACTGAAAGTAACTATTCCTGTTGTTTACTCAGCATTTTGGGGTTTACAGAAGGTGTGTTGGCTCCAATATTTCATTAACATGATTAAACTAAGCTCATTACAGAGCAAATGGAATTAATTCAAATTACAGAAAATTTATGATGATTCCTGTACTTTATATATAAAATACATTTGCACCTTTTGGTTGAATAGAACAGTATTTGTTAATATATTACAGGCTTGGATTTATAAGTATTTTAGGCATATATTGTCTTTTCAAATATGTAATGAAATTTAACTTAATTTAAATACAAATGCATATTTATTTTCCAGAATATCTCTGAATTCTTGTATTTTAATGAATTTTATTTTTTAAGAAAGAAATCTCTTTAATTATGCAATATTAATCAGAAGTAAAGCACTATCAATAGGTTATTTTCTTTCAGCACAGTGTGATGCCAGTTAGAATGAAAATTGTTGCTATAAGTGACAGTGAATAGTTTCTGTATTAATAATCATACAATTATATTTCATTAAAAGCTAAGTAGTAATAAACAAGGAAAAAAATGAAACATCTTCTTTGAATCCCAATTCTGCAATATCATTAAATGTTTTCTGTGTTTGCCCTTCTGAAGGGCAAATTCCATTAGGCTTTCATTGTAGTGCTGAATAAATAAAGCAAACAAAATATATGCAAATTAGGACCATATTAGCACTGATCTTGAGTTTATCTCAATGTAGCCTGAATTTATTTTATTTAATAATATTAATTTTAGGATGTTTGACTGAGCACCAAACAAACAAGCCATGAGGTTCAGTGCTGGAGCATGTCCAGGGAAGGGAACAGAGCTGGGGAAGGGTCTGGAGCACCAGGAGGGGCTGAGGGAGCAGGAAAGGGGCTCAGCCTGGAGAAAAGGAGGCTCAGGGGGGACCCTGTGGTTCTGCACAGCTCCTGACAGGAGGGGACAGCCGGGGGAGTCAGGCTCTGCTCCCAGGAACAGGGGGAGAGGGCAGGCCCAGGGTGGACATCTCTAGTAAAATGCAGGGAGCCCCCAACACAGGGAATTATTGGCATCTGACTCCTTTGATTCAGAATACTGAACAATTAATGTAATATAATAGAGTTATTAAAACTCTACTATATTACATTAATACTAAACTATATTAAAGAGATACTGTACTACAAAGATTACTGAAGAAAAACCCATGACTGTCTGCAGACAGCCAGGACACAACTTTGAGTGATTGGTTAATAAATATAAACAATCACCACCAGAATCCAATTACCAAATCCCTTCAGGTAAACAATCTTCCTAACACAATCCATATGTGTAAAAACAACAGGAGCAGAGAATAGAGATAGGAATTGTTTTCTCTTTCTCTGAGGTTCCTCGCTGCGATTCCCAGGAAATATCCTTGGGAAGTTGTGCCTGCCTGCTGTCTATGAAGAGAGCTGTGGCTACAGACATCAGGAGGAATTTCTGCATGTAAAGGGTGCTCAGGCCTTGGCAGAGGCTGCCCAGGGAAGTGTTGGAGTCCCCATCCCTGGAGGTGTTCCAGGAACACCTGGATGTGGCACTCAGGGCTCGGGACTGGGGACAAGGTAGGGATTGGGCACAGCTTGGATTCGATGACCTGGACATCTATTTCCAGCCTTAAGGATTCTGTGGGCTCCAAAATAAGATCTTTGACTTCCATGGGAAATTTTTTCTGGCTCAGATGCTGCTGCTGCTGTGATTGGTGAATTAAATAATTTGTCACCCATAAAACTGCTCAATGCCTGTAATCCCAGCCCTCCAGCAATGAGCAGCTAAATTCCAGTTACAACACCAGAGTCTTCCAGGACCATGGTTTCACCAGCCAGAACACTGCAAGTTATCCCTACAAACAGTTTTAAAGGGTAAAAGGGATGCCAAACTCCTCTGGGAAATCCTGCAAGGCTAGAGTTCAGGGGAAGCTCTAAGAACATTTCAGGATGTTTTATGGAACAGAGTGGATGAAGCAGCAGCAGGAGCCTTAACCAAACACAGAGCAGCTCCTGCCTGGCAGCACAGGAGTCCTGCATGGGCCTTTTCCCTTTCCAAATCCCTTCCTTTTCCATGGACACTGAGGCAGCTGGAAGGTCTGGCCCCAGGACTGTTGGATCTTTGCTCCCAAAAGGAAGAGAAGCTCCCTCTTGGGAGTGCAAATGGAGGGTAATGACCTCCAGGAACAGCACTGGCAGGGAAACCCATGCAAGTCAAAGTGAAGGAAATATATATAAATTTTATAGGGTTTTTTTTGGTTATGCACTCTTGGAAACGAGAGTTCTGGCAAAGGAAATTTGATGAACCAGGATTCTGAGCACTCTTGGGGACACAGTTTCTCAGTTTTGAGTGTCAAGCCAAGGCAAAATTCTGCAGCAAAGGGCAGATCTTGGGTGAATTTCTCAGCTCAAAGAGGTACTCCCAGCTGCAAATAATCTAAACAGGCAGGAGAGCAGTGGACAGATCTAAGAGGCAAAAAGGACAGGAAGATAAAATTAAGGATGAAATTACTTGCTTGGTGACAGTATAAAGAATAAAACCTTCTCTTATGCGCTCTCTTTCAGCATTTTCTCTGCTTGGCCATGACAGTTTTTCTCCCCAATGACTCAATTTTTTTCCATGAAAATTAAGTCAGAAGACAAGGCATTTTAGGGAATATGAGCAGAGATCCCTGACAAGTTCAGGATGTAATTAATTTCACTGCAGTTTTGCCCTTATTAATGAATTTACTGCTGTTAAAATACTCCGTTTGTCTGAAGCACACACTTTTCCCAACTAAGCAGATTATCTAATACCTGGTAGTATAATAAAATAATAGCAATTAAACCCAGAGTATGTTCACAGTGTAATTCCAGATCCTCCACTAATCACTTTGGAGGAAGCTGTGTCACTTATTCCTGACTCCCTCAAAGAAAATGCTCGAAGGTTAGAGGGAGTTTCCATCCTCTGTGTTTCCCCTAAACTGTATTAGAGAAGAGATTTTAATCAAAACTGGCATTTTTAGCCTGTAAGAGGTGGCACCTGGGGTCTCAGTACAATAATATCTGGCAGTGTATTTGTGATACAATAGCATATTTCTGCTTTGTGGTTGTGGATTTACATATTTTGACAGAAATCTGAATATTAATTAGAAATCACCAAACAATATTGCCTCATTTCACCTTCAAAATTTTGATACAGAGTGACTCACTTCTTTTGTGAGCCTGCCAATATCTTCAACCTCCTCAATATTTCCCAAATATGGATTATTAAAAATATATTCAGCAAATATTATGTATTCAGTAAAAGGATACGCAAAATCATGCACTGAGGTGTGATCAACATGAGCATGTCATTCTTGATTATCAAAATATTCAATTAAAAAATAATTTGGGAAAATCTTGGGATAACTGAATTGTTTCAGCATTGTATAATTACAATATTTGTATCCAGATTTGTTCTGGGAAGTTTGAAATGTTCAATTAATGTACAGACTTTAAGGAAGGCTTTTATTCCAAAGCTTAGCAAGCAATGAGCAACATATTTTACGTGAGAATGGAGCTGTTAAAATAGATATTTCAAGGCAATTAAATTGATAATCTCTTTATTCTCCCAGATCCATGTCTTTTCATATTTTTAACCTATTGATGTGCCCATGCTCTCTGCAATTTCAGGGACAGAGGTTAGAGCGTGAAATCAGGGAAACTCTTATGGAAAAGGAACTTCATTCCCTTCAGCAAAAGAAGTTTGGTTATACTTGTGTTTTAAAAAATACTCTTCCTAAAAACATATTTTCCTAAATAAACATTCCAAAGAAAATGGACAGTGCATGTTAAAAAAAAGAAAATCTCCATGTCTCATAGGAACAGCTCTAAAAATGGGTAAGAGAGTAACTAAGGCCATTATCCCAATTATTTGAGATACTACAGCATATGTTGCAGTTCCAGTAATTACAATCTAAAGAGTGCTGGAATGCACTGCAGAATTATTATTTAATGCACTATATTTACTTTTAATTACTGTGTAGCTGCCTAGCCTTGAAATAGTAAAATATTTTAAGATCTTGCAGGGCTATTTGCTCCAATGTTTGAGTCGTTTCCATCATGATTTTTCATTTACTCTTCCTAATTTTTTTATGCACAAGAATATTTCATGGAGCATTTAAAGTTTGTGTTCACTTTTCTCCCTCCCAACAGCTGGGTTTTTTCAGTAAAATACTTCTTTACCCTGTGGGAGCTAAGGCTCAGAGGGTGATTATCTGAACCACCAGAAAAATAGAGGTCAAAATGTGCAATTTTTAATTCAGAATAAATTCACCAGTCGCTGGGACTATGATATTTTCTCCTCAAACACTTTTGTCCTTCCTTTTGTTTATTCAAGCAGCATCAAGGACTCTCCACACCAACTGGCATTTCATATTTTTAACTTAATTCAGCTTTACTGCTTCCCCATCCATTGTTCCCTGACAGGGAAAATCTACAACTTGCTGTTATAAATACTTTATGATGACCCTGTCTCCCGAACTCTTCATTCTAATCACAGTCCTGCCACATCCCATCCGTGTCACTTTGGATATATGGAAAACCATAAAAGTAACCCCCTCTCTCTCTCTGCTCTCTCGCACTCATTTTTCAGAGAGCCATAAAAACAAAGCCAGGATGAATTCAGGCAGAATTGCAGAGCACCAACAATTGCTTTTATTTCCCCCTTCCTAGTGAGGGAAGTGCAATGATGGCTTCAAATTTCTGATTGAAAAATAAGCAGCTCCCATGTCCAACTTGTAAATTCATTTAATGCTGCAATTTCACTGTCTTTAGTTTTCTGCTCCCTTTTCTCCTCAAGCAAAGGGAATAAGCAGGAAAGGGAGATGTTTTTTCCACACAAGGCTTGGGATGGAGCTGAGGAAGCTCAGTGAGGAGGAACAACTGTGAGGATGCTCTGTGGGAACAAGGCAGAGTTGGAGTCCCTCCACTCTCTCTCTAGGCAAAGCTCAAAAATCCAACAGCAGCAGGAAGAAAGGATGAGGCAACACAGCACTGGGGCTCAGAAGATGGAATCACTGTCCTTGGAAGGGTTAAAAAATCATGTGGATGTGACACTTGGGTGGTGGTGGATGTGGCAGTACTGAGGATTATTTACCTTAAGATTTTAGAGGGCTTTTCCAACCTTAATGATTCCATGACTTAAGTATCTCTTGATACCAAAGCAGGAGCTCAGTGGTCAGAGGAAAAGGGAATGAAAATTAACCTGCTTGGAAAAAGATTTTACCAACCACACCCATTGGTCAACAGGTTAATCTCCCATAATTGCTACTGGTGACTAGCCCATCAAATAAATTATGAAGGAGAAATTATGGAGGATTTTTTCCCTTTGCTTGTTCTTCATTCTCTCTCCTGGTTTCAAACAGCCTGTCTGGAGTTTTGAAAGGAGTTCAGGATCTTGAGGAGAGGGACAAAAGAGCAAGGAAGGATGAGAACTCTCCTGAGCTTCAGGAGAGCAGACTTGGACCTGTTCAAAGATGGGATAAGGCCCTGGAAGGAAGAGGGGCCCAAGAAATGTGGTTGATATTCAAGGATCAGCTCCTGCAAGCTCAGGAGTGCTCCATCCCTGCAAATAAGGAGTTCATATGCATGGATGAGGTTGGAAATCAGGATAGATAAATTCAGTCACCCTTAACAACCATCCCTATGAATCTTGCTCCTCCTTGAGGCAAAGAATTTCCCTGCCTGGCTCTTTGAACCTGGGGTGCAGAGCAGTCACTGCATGTCAGCCACTCCAAGCATCTCAGTCAGATTAATCTGTGCAGAGAAAATAAATACCCATTATTCTTTTGCAAGCTACTGTTAAATTGTCATTTATCTTGTAATCTTGTGTCCTCAGCTTGGTTACAAGGCATCTTTAAGAGTTTGGATTTTTTTCTGCTGCAAAATTTCTGAAATTCCCTGTGGTCAGTGAAAATAAATACAAAATACAGTGAAAACAAGCCCAGTGCAAACACACCTTTATCAATTAAAACCAAAGTCTTAAGAAAGATTTTTAAAAAGGTTATGCAACTGAGGTAGTGTTTTGTTTACTGTCACTTATTTGCTTTAAGGGATAATATTTGTTTCCAAATACATGGCAGAGATTTAACTTCTCTAAAGAAATGAGAAAGTTCTGACCTTGTAGTCCAAATACTAAGACTTTGTTCTCACTTCCAAAATTTTTAGACTGGCATCCCAACCCTTCTAAAACGTTCATGCCACTGATCCATTTTTACTTACTCAGAATAACAGTGCATATTAAAAATATTGAATTTAATATTTTTTTTACTAAGTAACTTCAGAATCAACATGGTCATAATATGAGCAAAAAAACTTCGATCTGGGTAATGATATTTTCGGACAAAGTTGCTTTTTCAAAATGTCACCTGGGGGAAGATTTTTCTAGTTAATGTTCAAGTAAATATTTGCATGCATTTAGCATCTCATTTGACTTTCTCAGCCATTTGCCTTTACAGTTAAAGTTTATTTCCTTGGGCTATTTAGGTGCAATAATTTTGATTTATATTCTGACATCTCCAACAATGTGGCTCCTGTCCACCTTTCCCTGTGGTGTTCCTCACTCTGCCTCTTGCTGAAGTAAAACTGTGACTCACTGGGTGAGTTCTGCCAGAACTTCCCCCCTGCAGGAGGGACACCAGGACAAGGACACAGAGCCCTGCTCTGGTGCTTAACCTTGGCTCAGGCCACTGAGAAAATTGCTGAGCTGAGAGCCCGAGCTGTGAAACCTGCAGGGAGAAGAGAGAGGGGAAACTGCAGAGAGAGGTGGCACAGTGAGGTGGAAATCACCCACATGGAGAGGGATTAAGTGGTTACTGGGGAAAAACCAGGGAGACACTTGGGAACAGGATGCTCAGTTCAGGTTCTTGAGGCTGTCCAGGATTTTGCTGGAGGATGGCAACACCAGGACATGGGGAGTGAAGAGCCTCAGAGTCCTTGGCTGTCTTTTGTGTGTCAGACAATAAATAATGGGTTTATTTTGAAGCCCTGCATGTCCTACTGGCAGAGTTTCTGTTCCCTGCTAATTGTGCCCAAGCTGGTAACCCAGCAGAGGGTGGGTTTTGTGTATTCACCAGCTGAAATCTGAATCACGGAATCACAGAATGTCCAGAGTGGGATGGGACCTACAGGAGCATCCAGTCCATCCCCTGTCCCTGCCCAGACACCCCAACAATCCCACCCTGTGCATCCCTGGGAGCACTGTCCAAACCCTCCTGGAGCTCTGGCAGCCTTGGGGCTCTGCCCATTCCCTGGGGAGCCTGGGCAGTGCCAGCACCCTCTGGGGAAGAACCTTTCCTGATCTCCGGCCCACCCTGCCCTGGCACAGCTCCAGCCCTTCCCTGGGTCCTGTCCCTGTCCCAGGAGCAGAGATTGGAGCTGTCCCTCAGGAGAAGCTGTAAGAGAACCATTCATCTGGACAAAGTCTGTCTGGATTGGTTAGATGCTAAATAACCCTGGATTGGTTAGAGGCTAAATAACTATTTCTGTTCCTGACAAAGATGCATAGATTGGATCAAGAATATGTGGACTGAATGTCCACAATTGAGACCTTTCTCCCCATCTACTTGTTTTAGCTGAATTCCCAGTGAAAATAAGAACTTTTTTTCCTCCAAACTAAATCAGGTTGAGAACACAGGAATTAGTTTATCCCAATGGAGAAACCAGGAGGTGTTTTCTTCTCAGCCTTTAACAGGAATAGGTTCTTGAGGCAGTCCTACAAATTTTTCACCAAATAGTTCCAATAGAATACAATTGCCATGTAGAAGTAAGTTCTGAGGGCTTTTTGCCCTCAGCTGAACTGACCAGGCAGGGGGTAGGAAACGACTGGGTAGAGCATGGGAAGTTGATGAATGTGGAAAAGAAATCACTAAAGAAGACACAAAAGTCTCCCGCAGAACTGTGGAAGGTGTTTGGATCTTCACAGCCACCTAAGGGACAGTTGTAACCTTCAGAGGTAACTGAAAGGATATTTTGGCCAGTGAGGTTTTACAGGCCCAAGAGCATCTTGAGGGCTACATCAGTAACAGCCCTTGAGGTCATGATTGTCTTGGCATTGGTACTGGAAATTCCAAGTTTTGTACAGACATAGCAAATTGTGAAGCAAAGAGAAAACATGAAATTAGGGGATTTCCATAAAATTCTCCCAAAAGATTTTCATAATATGCTGGGAAATATTTTGAGTGCTTAGGGAAAGTGAAAAAGAGAGAGAAATTACTTTTTTCCATTCTTTTTGTCTTTTCTATTCTGCTTTTGTTGTTGTTGCTGTTGTTGCTGTTTGTTTTGTTTTTTTTTTTTTTTTTTTTTTTTTTATGGTGGTTATTTCATTTGTTTTGGGTTTTTTTCTTTTCCTCTACAGCACTAGTTTGGAGCTGAAAATTTGCAATTATTTTTTGATTCTTTACTGAAAAACTTAAAGAAGTTAATACTTATTTTTTTAAACAAATCTGACCTTACTGCCCTATTCCTTATCCATTAATCCATTCCACTCTCACTCCAAGAGAACTCCTCATGTTTTCTGTCAGTGTCTTGTGTCTTCACTGGGCTTGATGCTGTAATCAACCAGAAGAAACATTTAGGTGTGTCTGGATTCACAAATACCACTCCGACTTCTTATTTTTTCAGAGAGAATAATCTCTTTGTTCCAAAACACCAGGTTTTGTTTTACCAGGAGGAAAGGTCATTCATCAGGTACCAAACTACACATTCAGGCTAAGCTCTGCTTCCTCCTGGGGAAAGGTCCTCAAGTTGCACCAAAGGAGGTTCTGGTTGGATATTTGGGAAAATTTCTTCATTGAAGGAGTGGTTGAGCACTGGAACAGGCTACCCAGGACAGTGGTGGAGTCACCATCCCTGGAGGTGTCCAAAATTCGAGTGCATGTGACATTTTATGAAACAATTTAATGGGCTCGGTGGGATTTGTCAAAGGTTGAACTTGGTATTTTTGGACATTTTTTTCCCTCATCTTAAGGATTCTATGATTCTACATTTTCCCAGTTTGAGCCCCTGAAAGATTGCTGATGGTTTGGCTGTGCTGACTGAGAACCCAACAGTGCACATCCCACCTCACTGCCAACCCACTAAAACCCCTGGAATGTCTGGGAAGGAGAGGATGAAGGGAAAAATTGGTGTGATTTATCTGGACTTCCAAAAACTCTGCAGCAAAGTCCTTCTCAGAAGGAGATTGTGGGAACAAAGCAGTGCTGAGGTGGGAGGTGAAGGTCTGCCTGGATCAGAAACCAGCTGAAAGAAGTGGGAAACAAAGAGCAGAAATAAATGGTCGATTTTCAGGCTGGTGAAAGGTTAACGCTGAGGTTCAGCAAGACTTGGAGACTCTTCAAGGACAACACTTACTGCACATGTAATTTCCCAACAAGCTGAAATAAGCAGGAGAGATCCTAATATAGATGGCATTTGGTGAGTAGCCTTTTCCATACAGACTTGGACGTCCAGGTCGAGACCTCAATTTCCCTCCTCTCAGCTCCAAGGCTGGTAGGCAACAGACATATCATTTCAGGCTCCCAAGAGATCTATTGAGATTGGAGCTTTTGGGAATACTTGAGGAAAGAGCAAAACCACAGTGAGTTTCCAGCCTCTTGAGCTGAAAACTTTAAATGAAGTCCAGAGGAGCTCTCATCTTTTATTACTCAGAATTCATTCAGTTGTACTCAGTGTATGACCCTTGAGTAAGCAAGTCCTGTACAGTTAACAAAATAGGAGTTCTGAAAGAGGGGCAAATGAGGAGAAAGCACCTGGAAAAATCAATTTCTCTCAGCTACACACTTTAGAGAACAGCCAAAAAACAGACTTGTACGTGCATTTTCTTTTTTGCTAAATTAAAAGCATCAATATCTCTCTTCCCCACTGAAAAAAAATCTTCATTCTTTGCAATATATGATACAAGAGCTAATTTATGATGATTGCTTAGTGCACTGCAACCACATTGGGACTGGTGCAAATGAAAGCATAATTAATGAATAAAGTTATTTTTCTTTGATGCACTCAGTGACAAGAGCATGGATAAGAGAACAGGGTGTACAACTGCTGGAAGTGCTGAACAAAGGAGGCAGCCTCTTCTAGCTGCATATTTTTCAGCATGAAAACAGTGCACTCTGTTCTGCATCCTTTTCAAGCAGTTTCAGGGTGAAATATTGTCTATGAATACATTCATAGATGCTCTTGGAAAGAGGAGTCGCCAGAGAATAAATGAGCTGCCAAGATTGTATCATGACACTTCTCTGGAGAAATATTTTAGCCTGAAAACTGATTCCTGTAACAGGAGTCAAAGCACACTCCATCTCATGGAAAACTCTGCTTGTCAGAGGCTATGTGTGGAATAATGGAGCACCTGAGGCAGAGAAGGTCAAATACCTGGGTATTTTTTGGGGGCATGCAAGTGTGAGAGAAAAATGGGTCAAACTTCAAGGTTAACGTGTTTCACACATCCTTGTTATGGAGAGAAGGAGAAAACACAGTCCAGATGCAGATGGTACAGCCGATACCCCTCTATCTGTATGAGTTTTTTTGAGCAAAGGTCAGTTTTAGAATCTAATTTTTCTGCCCCTGAGAAAGAGAACTTTTATATTTCATTTTAGGGTAAAGTGGGAATATAACTCATCTTTGTAAAACTACCAGGCTCAACAGGATCAGAGAAGTCAAAGCAAGTCAAAGAATGCCTGAACATCACTGTGCACTAATCTTACTCTGGACACGTTGAACAGAAAAAGTGAAAGAGTTCTCTGAAAAATCATTAGTTATCAGTCTAGTAAAAGGGGAATTTATTACTCAATTGCATTCGTATGACAATTTGCTTACTCCTAAACATTTTGAATATCTGACCTCAATGTTGCTAATCATTGTAAAAAGTCTTATTTGTTATTAAAAGATGAAATTGGAAAACTGAAATATTGGGGGTTAAAACTTCCCCTGATGTGGAGGATAATGCTGACATACAGCAGGTCAGGATTTGGACACTGGCAAAGGCTGGGTACTGCCAGCACCAAAAAAAAAGAAAAAACAGTTTTCTCTTGCATTACTTAAACATCTAGATTACCTCTAGATTCCTTATTCCCATGGGTTGAGAATTAGCCCCATTTTTTTTTTTTGTTTGCTTGTTTGTTTTTTTAGGTAAGAAAAAGGAATTCTAACAATTTGCAAAATGTAGGGAGTACAAAAGCCTTGGCTCTGGCAGATCCTCCCCCACATCCCTGGCTTGCAGGATGGAGCTGTGAGAGCAAGGTATTTTCCAATTCCATGAAAGAAGCAAACTAAAAAGAGTGGTACCTTTTAAAAACCTGGTTTTGAATAGGATACTTCAGCAGTGCTCTGATGAAGAGAAATGAGTGTAGAGATGCATTGATTTTTAGTGTAAAAATACTGCTGAATCCTGGCCAGGCTGCGTTGCGCAGAGGGACCTGCCCTGCGTGGTTATACCACATCTCACTAATTATATTACATCTCATTAATCTCTTGCTTTCATTCAGAATACAAACAACACAAAATTTTAATCTACAGTGTTTGTCTCATTTGTTTAACAAGGTTTTTTTATCATTTTCTCAAGAATAAACATGCCATGACTTTTGTTTCTGAGATAGATAAATTAGCCTAAGTTTTTTTTTTTCCGCTATAGTTTTCCTTTTATTTTTCTAATTAACATTGGAGGAGAAATACACCTGAAGTAAATACAATTCTGCTGTATTCCTAATACAAGTAAAGAATTTCATTGCTTCCAAACTCATTAAGTTAGTGGTTATTAAAGTATGCAGGCTGCTCATTGTGTCATGGAAAATAACATTCCTATTTTATTACCAGTTTCATTTCCATGGTTAGCACATTGCAGCCCTAATTACATTGGATACAGGGATCCATAGTTTTGTCCTAGCCTGCATTTTCATCTGACTCTGCTTGATACTTATTATTTTCAGCTTATTATAAACTATGCCACCAATAAGAGAAGCACAGCAGCTTGAAGTGATAGATGATTCTAGAATCAGACTCCATGAGTGGGATTTGTTCTTCCCTGGATTTCTGATTGTCACAGATGAATTTCTTTTGCTTTGAATTAGAAGGTCCCATAATGTGAAGGTATGTTTTGGAGCCTCTGAGCATTACGTGAAAAACATGCAAAACCCAACTAAGTAAAGACTTTCACAGATTTTGTGTTTTGCCTGAAAAGCTTTGGAATTGTTGGCCATTCATACAGCTCCATCTAGTAAAGTGTTCAGGGTGTTTGATTTTCTTGTATTTTTATATTCTGATAAATGTGGGTTTATCTGCCAAGGCAAACATCAGAAAAAGCAAGCATCCTGCTTAAAATCAAGCATATTCATGCAAGTGCTGACCTAGGTGCTTAGCAGTCATTAAATATTTCCTCTGAACAACAGGTCTGGTTCCACTCCCAGCACAGCATCAAAAAAGGGGACTGGACAAAAGTGAACAAAGGAGTGAGGAAAGAGAAATAAGGCACTTGATGGTGTTTACAGAATCAGGGAATAGTTTGGGTTGGAAGGGACCTCAAAGCCCATCCACTGCCACCCCTGCCATGGGCAGGGACACCTTCCACTATCTGAGGTTGCTCCAAGTCCCATTCAGCCTGGCCTTGCGCACTGCCGGGGATTCTAGGGGCAGCCACAGCTTCTCTGGGCACCCTGTGCCAGGGCCTGCCCACCCTCACAATTTTCTCTTGCCTTTTCATTGAAATATCCCCTCTTTTATTTTAAAACTGTTCCCTTCTGTCTTATCCTGACAAAATCTCCCCTCCATCTCCCTTACATGAGTTCCCTTTAAGCACTGAAAGGCCACAATGAGGTCAGTGAGCTCACAGTCACTCAGGGCTTTCAGTTTTCAGCATAATCTTTACACCAGAGCTGTTTTCCCCAGATTTCTGTGGGACTTGGCCACCCCTACACTTTCTCTGGGACCTGTGAAAGTGACATCTCATAGACACATGGGCAGCAATCAGGAAGGTCCATCTGGACTCCCTCCCAAACTCAGAATTCTTAAAGTGGCCCAGTCTCTGTATCCATGGTGGATACACATGAGACAAACCCAGTGAATCTGATCTAATCCTTCTGGAAACTGAAGGAAACTCTCAAATTATAGTTGAGGAATGATCCATCTATGACACAGTTCAATTGACTCAAGCAAAACTAATAAAAACCAATATTGCTACCAGTGACAAAAGGTTTTTTCTATTGAAATGGTCACAAAGGGTGGGTTACAGCTTTGTGTAAGTTTGACATTGACTTCAGATGACTCTTGAAGTGTGGAATGGAAGGGAGCCTACAAGAAAGATGGAGAGGGAATTTTCACAGGGGTTTGGAGGGACAGGATAATGGGCAATGGCTTCAGACTGAAACAAAGCAGGGATAGATGGGATATTGGAAGGAATTTTTTCAATGAGGGTGGGTAGACCCTGGCAC
>WBNQ01033899.1:0-23342 GCA_013401375.1 Spizella passerina | reverse complement strand
AGGTAGCCAAGCCAATATAGTGTGGCCTATATAAAGTAAGCATTCACTGAGCTTATACCTGCCAGATTCCCTGTGTGAAAAACTGTAAACAAAGCAAACTGCCAAACTGCAGTCTGAAAAATAGTGTTATACAACATTTGAGCACCAAGTTCAGGATCCTAGAAAGAAGAAAATTGAGAAAGTCATCCTTGAAGGATAATGAGATTAAAATACTCATGGATTTTTTCCTCCAGCTATCTCAGTTTCTGGAGAAAAAGTCTTCAGCAGAGAACATTTTCTAGTGCCAAATTATATTTGTTAGCACAAGCCAAGACTTTACTTACCTGCTTAATATTTTCTTGTTCACTGCTGCAACTAATTTCCCTTTGGCAGCTATGAGAGAGTCTGCTAAAGGAGATACAGCATTATAGGTTGAGTTGCAGCCGTTCAAGGCACACAACAGATAAATATATTTGCTGGACATAATTACATATGAGAAGTCAATTCTGATTGCATGGAATGAATGACAGGCAGATATATTAATGACCTGGTTTGCTAATTTGCTGAGAATTAAGGTCATTCATATAAACAAAAATATTTCATTGTGTTCAAGAATACGAATATTAAGCTCTGTTTTCATTTCCTGCCAGGTGAGAACATTTAAAGAAGCAGCACACATGATCCAGCACTGTTTAATTCAATTTTTTTTTTTATACATGAGATCTATGCTGTTGACACTGTTTCCTCAGAGAGAGTCATTGAGAAGGGGCTTCCCAGCTTTTCCAGCATCCATTTGAAAGTATACAAAAATGCTTTCTGTTAGCAAATGCAGAAAGAGATGGTAGAGGAAAAGGAGTAAGAAGAGTCTGTGAGCAATCTGAAAGAGTTGTATCATGATATTAGCCAACTCAGATGAGGCATCACCATTTACATGAGGTCTGGGCAGGAAGGGAATGTGGAGGATAAAGACTGTGCTTTAAAGTATCCTAAAGAAAATAAATTTTCCTTCAGTCACTCCACGAGGCTTAAATAAGGCCAGTCCATCTTTCATCAAAACAACTAGGTTTTATGTGACAAAAGTATATTGATACCACTCACATGTTTATCATAGTGTAATGGCTTGGCTCTTGATCCCAAATGAGCACCCCTTTTCCTTAGTCACCTATAATTACAACCTTAGTCAAAGAAATTATACGAGAAAGGAAACATAGACTTTATTTGTGCACTCAGTTTTCCCATCTTTAAGTGAAGTCTGTTTAAATGGTACATAGTTAATAGAATTGTCTTTGTTTTATCAAAAATTTTTGAAAAAAAATTGTGTGATGCCTACATATATATTTTGAGAGATATTGCTGGATTTATGCTAATAGAAATCAATATTTTACTAATCTAGCATAAGCATTAATTTTTAATCTTAAACCAGACTTCTTTTATGTTTTTTTCTTGTGTGTGCAAGGGACAATTTTAATATTCTCTATACCTTAATCTTCTTGTCTTCAAGCAATTGAGGTTCTCATAAATATATAATACAACTATATTATTATCATATAGGAAAATGAGCTATAAACAGTAAATGTTGTGTATCTTCTTTTCTACTTCTGAATTTAGTGCCAATACTATAACATTCTGCAGCATAAATATGGCACAGATACTAGTATTGTATAACATGGAGCTGCCAACTCTGACTTCTGTCACTTAAACTTATAACTGCGTTAGTCAGATATGAAATAAAAATACAAATTAAAACCACTACTGTGTCTGTTCAAAACAAAGTATACGTGGTCTATGTGTAATTCTGGTTGGCACACGGGAAAAATCTTCCATACTGAATACACCTTTAGAGGGTAATGCTGATTGTACTCAGTGCTTTTACCAAGGAATCACTGAAGGTGATTATCAGAGAGATGACCTGGAAGATTAATGAGGAAAGCTAGAGGTCATGGCTGGAGTTTACCATTTAAGCCAAAGCTGCTCAGGGAAAATGGTCACTCATTCTTCCTTTGCCAATACTAAGCATTCTTCCTGTGCTCCAATACTAAGTGTCTTTTATTGATAAACATACTCAACAAGATTGCCTACACTGCCTAGGGCCTGAAATATTGGTGTAGACTGCATGTTAAAAGCCTGGAGTGCAGAGCCAGGGACTTTGGGAAAGCAGACTACTTCAGGTAGGTCAAGTAGTCTGAAGTAGCTTTGCAGGAGCAAAGAAAAGCATATGGTGGGTAACTAGATTTGTTCTCTTATGGAAAAGTGTTATGAAGCATGAGGCACTAGTGCAGGTACTTGGATTTGAACCTGAGTAGGTTTTACTTATGATGTGTGGCACTTAGAAGCTATGTTTGTTGTCAGCTTCAACTGATATTGTTTTGTTCTGGAAAGCATTAAAGATTCTTCTAAGGAATAATTCTGCAATCATGAAAAGTTTGTAAGAGCTCTTCTCTCTCCTGGAAATATGTGCAAAGTGCTCACCAGTCTCTGGAAAGGAAAGTTTCTTTCCTTTTTTTGTTATTATTCCCCCCACCCCTCATCCACACACACAAAGGCAAACAAAATCAACTTCTGCCTGAAGTCTCTTCAGAAAATCAGTTTCCCCTGATTGTCCACTTTTACATGAATTTCCAATGCCTCAGTTGCTCATGATGCTGAAGCATGTTCTTCTCAATCTCATTGTTCTTCAGAGTTTGGGCACTGCACCACTGTTCTTTCCTGAGCTGTGGAGGCAGGTCAGAGAGGTTTCTTGCAATTCTTCCCCCCTATGTCCGCCCCCTCTTTTGGTAAATATTGTTGCTGCAAATCAAATAGACTGTATAGCAACTTTGTACTGAAGAATAGGAGCAGGTGGCATCTCTGTGAGAAATCTTCACTCTAAAGCCAGAAAAGCCAGCTACTTGAATGCTTTTTGGAATGGCTGACTCAAGAGCTGCTACATGCATGCAGTGTATTGACTGATACACCTGCTTTTCCTCTGTATAAAAGGAGCTCCTATTGGCTCTAATCTTCACTTCCTGTTGTATTGCTTTTAGAAAGCATCATTATGTTTGTTCCCTGGGCAAAACCTACTATTCATGCAGTGGAACTATTCCCATTTGAGAGCCACATGCTGCAAAAGTCATTAAGTACCCATGTGTCCTGGGGTGACTTTATGATGCTTGTATCCCCATTCGTCTGTTTAGCCCACAAATAAGTTCTGCACCTTTAAGACTGGTTCTGAGAGCTGAGGGGGAGAAGCAGCACAGAGTTTGTTCTCAGGGGCTGCCCTTGCTCCCTGCATCCTCCTCACACACTGCGCTGTCTGCAGCACGGACAGATGGCAGGACAGAGCTCTTTGCTTGAGTTAGTTTTTATCTAGCTGAGGCAGAGAAGTTCTGGACTGTGGCTTTTCTTTTTCTTGGACCTGTTTAAACCTGCTCTGAACACCCGGAAGAGCCCTGGCAGCTCGCACCTCAGGCCNTTTTTTTTTTTTTTTTTTTTTTTTTGTGCTGGTGAGTGCTTTGCCTGTTAAATAGTTTGTTCAGTTTTTCCCCTCTTTCCTCCAAAATTTTCCTTCAGGAAAATTATTTCCTGAACCACCTGGGGGAGGGACCACTTGAATCTCCTTTCTAGAGGGACCATTTTGGAGGTTTTCTCCCAGATTTACCCTGAACCAGGACACCATGACAGAATTTACATGGATGGAGGTCTCAGGCAGAATAATAGGTTCAGCCTTCTCATTGTTCCCAGTAGAAATGAAATAAAAATATTTTAAAATACACAGAAAAAAGTTTTCTGCTTTGTTACACTCTAAACTTTTTGGTACCAAACGTTTAAAATAAAATATAAAATATATGGGGTTTTTGTCATATTTCTTTAGGTAAAAAATAAAGACCATCTGAGTCTAACAGATGACTTCTTTCTCCAGCTCTGCTCAGATGAACTCTTTGCACTGTCTTCTTGCAAGCCATTAGAGCTCAGAGGAATGGTGCCAAAAGACTAATGCATGACAGCATGTGTTTGTCCCATAAATGCATTTTTCCTTCCTCTTTACCAATGTCTGACACTGCACTCTGACCACTCTAAAAATACATATTTTAATATTAGAGCTCTTGATATAATTCTTTGGCTACATGTCCATAATCAGAGTGTTTGTTGCTATTTTTGCTTGACTGAACTTGTTATGTATTTAAGTAGTTGTCATAGGACTGGAATGATCTGATACACTTGATGAATACAAAAAAGTTGACTTTACCACATTCCTTATGTTTTTTGCTTTACAAGATTTATGGATGAGTAATTATGAAGGCAATCCCAGCGGCAAATTAGATTATCATGCACAAACCTGCATTTCATATTCTTGAAACTTGAGCCGTATGACCTTGTTTTTTGTTTCTAACCAGATGAGAATGTACTGTACTAAAATCTGAGGAAGCAGGTACTGCCTTAATGAAATCCTTCTTTCTGAGTGTGCCTAAACCAAGATCATAAAGAGTGGTTCTTAAGTTAGAAGAAATTGTAAACACAAAGCATCAGGCCCTGCTAGAAGCTAACCAGAATATTTCAATGGTAATTTTTGAACTGTGGATACCATAGAGACTTCTGTTTTCCTTCTGGTGTGCAGAGAAAGTAGCTAGACTTTGATAACTATTAAAAATAGAATATTCTCTAGAATATTGAATATTTTAGAAGTAATATTTTTACTTGTAATTATTTGAATAGGCAAAATACTGTGTGAAAAGCTATACCAGTGCATGCTAGAGAATCCAAAGCAAGATTAACATTTCTATTGCCAGCACAGCACTAATTGTCAATTCTCTGCATTTTGTTATGGTTACCAAAAATATGGGCAGAAGCTTCTCAGAGAATAGAGTTCCATCTAAATAATTAATTTATTTTCTTCATCATGTATAGACATATGCTTCTTTAGGAGTAATTGTCCACTTGTTTTTTCTATTCTTCCTTGTAAGTATCTCACTTTTGTTGGATCCTAATATGCACAATCAAATAATACAATCTAATTGATTCTGTCATATTTCTTTTATTCCAACTTTTAGGTTTTTTTTTCTGTTCCTAACATTCCTATCAGAGCAGCAACTATAATGACACAACAATATTATTTTAGAGAAAAGAAACAGGGACCAAAGGACTTTCTTAAGCCAGCGACTCAGTGGGAAAGGCAGAATCCACACCTACTTTCAAGCAAATTTGTGACCACGCTTACATTTCCATAACAAGCAGCTTGGCGTTTTGATTGCACTTGTGAGAATGTATGCAGATTAGATTTCAATTAGGCAGGTTAAAAATGAGAAACATGGAAGCTGACAGTAGTGAGAGTTTCTCTGCATTGTGGCAGGGTAAGGGATCCTTCCCTGAGGATTGTCTGTTACTCCTGCTTGCTAGAAAATGCTACTGCAGAGGAACAGCTAATGAAATCACTTGTGACCCAGCATCGACTCTGGTTGGAAACCAGACTGTGAAATGTCTTTAAATGACACAATGGTTTCTGCAGTGAACATCCAACTGTGCCCTCTATGGCCAGCTGCCAGAATTTTGCTCAGTTCCTTATGCAGAAGTGATGATGACAGAACTGGGTTCATTTGCAAACATCAATCCAGCACATCCTGTCTTTATCTACCTGCATTTATGCTCTCATTTTCTGCACAATTTGCAAGTTCCAGAGCACTTGGGACAGACTATGCAAACAGACTGATTAATTCCCTGCCTGATTAATTCCTCTGCACTGTCAGCCCTGCATACCAAAGGAACTTGCCCATAGGAGTGCCAGGCACAGTGAGCTAAACCAAAATACTATGGCTGAACTTTCACTTATGGTTGTACTCAGGTCTTTTTCATTTTGATGAGGTGTGTAAAATTTTGCCGTAAGTAAAAGCAAGAGAAGGAAACAGACATCCAAAATATGAATGTACCAAATAGATTCAGAGACAGTTGCGGATGTTTGAGATAGGATGTGACAATTTCTCTGAAACAATGAAAATGTCCCCCTTTAATGGAAATAATTGTGACCTAATGCTGGAGGCTACTGCCAGCTCCCTAGCATGAAAATGTACTGCATGTATAACAAGGATGAGTGGGAACTGTGGAAGCATTTAACTTGGAAATAAGGAGTAAAATGTAGATAGACAATGTGTCATTAATCATGTATGGAATCTGCCAACCACTCAATATCTCTACTCTGGTGAACAAACTACTACCTACTTTTAAAGACTCAAGAATAATCATGAAGTTGATCTGACATTAAAGGCTGAGTTGGAGCTCCTTCCTTGGTTTTGATTTTCAGCCTAAGTTTTCAGATCTAAGAGAGGGTGGATGCCTCTAACTGAAAGCTAATGAGATCTACAGGGGATCAGCATCTCACAAAATTACATCCTCACATTTGACCTCCAGAGGCTTATTCTTAATATCCCTGATGAAATAGGACTGATGTCTGAGTAGGTCAGATGATTGGTGTTTTAAGTACCTATGCAGAATAGAAAATCAAGCAATAATTCTTTTTCTTCCTGAGTCATGCATAGCTAAGGGACCCAAAAATATCTATTAGGTTGTTTCCTGCCACAACAGCCTCTTCTAACACAGCTGCAGAGTATTCATGGGAAGTACTTGATAAAATCACCATGATATCATTAGCAGCAACTGTATTTCTGTCTTGAAATGCTTATCAGAGGAGAAAAAGCAAGAAAAGTTAAATTATATTAAAGCTAGATGTGAATACATTTCTTCCTCATTAATTTTCATATTTCAGGCTGAAAATATACAAGCTGACTATATGTGTTTTTTTAACTGTTTCTCCTTTTCACTTTTTTTTTTAACTTAAGTCTATAGTTACTATAGCAGAAACTTTCAAAATAAAATCTAGGGAAGTGTAGAAGAATTAATGAACTGTAGCTATTTCTGTATTTTCCATTAATTACTGGGAGGTTTATGCTAACATCATACTGAGGGAAGACAGACAAGTCAGATGCAAAATGAATGAACACAGCTTCCATACATCTCACTGACTATGTGTATATCTGATAAAACTGGTCAGATTCTTTCTTTAACCAGTCAACCTCTCATCAAGAGTAGAAAAAAAAATCAGACTGCTTGGTTTGAGAGCTGAAACTCCACTGTTTGTGGCTGCTGATTACCTTGACCATTCTGCAAAACCTTAAACATATTAATTCGTTACAGAGCATTTGCTACGATTCTGTTTTAACAATCCTTTTGGCAGTGCAGAAGTTATTTAACAGGACAAACTATGAAAATTCCTGCCAGAGCAGTAGTCCCAGAACTCCTCTCTCTAAGTCATCTGATTGATCTGCGCTGTTGTCAGCACTGAGCCATCAATGTCATCCAGAGACCATTCAGATTGGTGACATGGCCTATCACAGACCTGACAAAACTTGGCCATATTTCAAAATATCTCTGCTTTATATAAATTGATGTATGCTCCTTTCTGCTATCAGAGCTTCCTCTTGTCTGGGCCAAATCTTGTGAATAATGGTATAGAAATGCATGCACAATACAAGAACCATTCTTCTGACATACAGAAAGTTTATGTTGATGATATTTCACCATGAATAGAAGTTCTGTTGCAAAAGCATTACATGAGCAATACATTTGGATGTAATTTAAGTGCATTTTTAAAATTTGACTATGCATGTGCTGCTGGACAGTATCTCCACAGGTATATGCACAACTCCAAGCACGGACCTTAGTTCCATAATTTCTATAATCTTTAACCACAATCTTCCCATCATGATGAATACATCACTTTGAACTCCTCTTGAATGGTTTGCAGACTGCAAGGGTTAAGTCCCTTTTCATGAAACAGCTAAGCAGATATTTTTAAGATTTTTGAAGTGAGAGTTGGTAACAAAATCTGTGTCAGAAGATATGTTACTGCCACCTTCAGCTCCAGGTGGCATTTTCTCCCTTGCCTGGACAGGTCACTGGACAGGCAGACGCATAGTGGTGTGAGTGATCGCATTAGGTGGTGGTAAGTCAAGAGTTAGATGTCTCTGTTCTTCAGCCCAGGGACCCAGAGCATAGAGAGATGCCTTCAAGGGGAGGAGTGTGAAATGCCTGTTGGATCTGAGTGACCTTAATGCAGACAAGACCATGGTGCTGTGCAATAGAAAGTGAAAATCACAAGTTCTCCCTTTTCTACACAGCAATGAAGCCATTGCATGTAGACTATGAGGCTGCATGAAACGTGATGGTGTATGTGGTGCTCTGACCCAGTAGCCATGACAACAACAGTGCAAACACAGATTAACCCAATGCTCTTTTCCATCAACAGCAAAACTGTGGTGATTTATGCTGGTCCTTCATGCACAAGATGAAAAGCTGCATTTCAGTTCTATGTTACAGGTCTAGTGGTTGCAAAGTTTAATAGTGAATAGACCAACAGTATCTTCTGTTCTGAGAATCAGAAGAAGAAAAAAATAAAAAAATCCCTGACAGAGCTGTTTGCTTGTCTTTCACTGTAATGCAGGCCTGTCAAGTCTCATGTGATGAGCATCAGACTTGCTCTTTTACCAACTGCTTTCTCATTCCCTACTGTGGCATCTCCAGTTCATGCCTCAGCAGTGTGCTGTCATGCGGCCTGACATGTGAGTCTGGTCTGTTGGGATTTTAAGGATTTGCAGAATCTGCCAAAGTCACAAAGCCAAGTATCTATACAGCAGTGAAGAATCTTCATCTGTTGCAAATCCAACATGGTTTACCTCATGACAAGATTCTATGTACTTTATCTGTCTTCTAGCCTGGCAAGAACTCCCCACAGATTTTTTTTCAATGGCTGTGTATTGGAGATCTGTGCTTGAGACAGATCTTGTCTCAGGGCCAAATCCATTATCAATTTCTAGCTTAATTTCAGAACTGTATTTTGTTAGTTTATGCTTGGCTTCATGATGAAATAATGTTTAAAACTGGAAATAAACATTCCTGAAGTCTCTAATCACCATTTTCTTGCTCTCTGCATTTCCTGTTTACCTAGTCAAAAGATCTCATACTGTTTTTTTTCTTTTTGAAGAAATATCTAAAGAAGGCACACCTCAGCATTTACATTTTGCAATCATAAGCCAGATTTGAAAACATGACAGACTGAGTGAGAGTGAACGACCTTTATTGCTTTGTGAAATCCTCGTGACTCTCTTTTTTTTCTGTTCTCTGCATCCAAAGTCCAATCTCAGGATAAGCCAAATGGCATGCTGTAGTAAAAGAAACACTGTTTTCTAAAAGGTCAGCAGAAAAAAAGAAAGCTATTTGACCTTATGGAAGAGAACATGACAGAAAACATTATCCGGTGGTACTGATCTTTCATAATAGTTAGTATTATGTACCTAGTAAGAACTTCTATTTTCTTAAATCAAAAATTTAAAGTATTTGGATGTTGATCTAATAATTACAAGAAAGGAAATATGATTCTTAGTTAACTGTCTTTGCCTTATTATTCTCCATATTAACTCAGATTTCTTCTACTTCTGAATCTCACTTACTTGCTAATATTACAGCATGGCCTACACTTTGAAAGTTTTGAAAGCAGAGAATATTTGCTCCCAATACATGCACTGAACTTAAGTCACATTGTCATGTAAGCTATACATGTAACCTATACCACATAAGGTAACACATCTGTGTTATCTTTACTTATGTAGACCTCTAGTGCAAAACTGAGAAACAGCTTCGTTAATATTCTCCATAATTTCAGAGTTTATGCATTCAAAACAACTCACTTGGTTACAAACCAGCTGCCTCCTGGTGCCTTTATGTTTTCTTACATTTCATATGCAGCTCTGAAAGTTATTGTTATCTTGTATGTGCTGTAGAATAATGTTTTGGGCACAACCCTAACTGTGTTACAAAGATTAAAAAGTGTCCCAAAATCACACAGTTCTACATCTACATAACTCTTACGTGCTATATACAAATATATTCACACCTAGCTATCATTATTTTATGCGCAGCATGCTCATTCTGGGTTAGACTTTGTGATGACTTATGTTGTTTGAATGACTTTTTGCCATAGCCTAAGGAAAACTAATACTTCTCTTACTTTAGTTTCAGTCAGCAAATAATATCCAGCTTGTTCTGTGAATCCCATTTGGTATGGGGGAAAAAAATAATTTCTGTGATTGTAGGAAAAACAAATGAAAAGGAGGTGGTATAATCAATAGACCTGAAAATCAGAACTGATATTCATGACTATTCCTCTGGTGGTTCTACTACATCTGGTTAAAAGAATGAGGTATTTTATTAAACTGGATCCCCTATAGATGAACACTTGGTGAAAATACATAGTTCATACAAAATTAGGTTTAAAAGAGAGCTTCACGTACACTGTGCTTCAAAAATATTAATATATTGTGGCCCAGTGATAACTAATCCACAGAAACTGTTGACCCATGAACCCAGTGCTCTGTGGACAAGAGTATTCAGGAGAATCATCACAACAGGCCACTGGACGATCATGCTTGAGGTACAGAAGCTTGCTAGTGTATAGCACTACACTATTTCATTCTGGTTCATTCCTCCCCAATACTGTCTTCAAAAGCCTCTGAAGAAGACAGAAAGAAAGAGATGAAGTTTCTCCCAGACAAAAAAAGACAAAAATAGAGAAATAAAAAACTATCCCAGCATCATGTCTTCAACCAAGACATATTTCAAATTGGCAGGGCCAGACTGGATGGAGCTTTGAGCAACTTGGTCTAGTGGGCGGAGTCCCTGCTCAGCACTGGGGAGTTAGAACCTTCCAACACAAACCACTCCATGATTCTACAAAATTGGTGTTATTTGTGCATTTTTATGTATTTGAAAATTGAAGAAATAAAAAGAAAAGTATTGTCTCTGTATATGTCAGTTTACTTTAACATTTGCACTAGAAGAAAATAAATCCCATGCTTCATAAAAGGACATATGATAATGTAGAAGTAAAACAGCTTCATGTTCTATTAATAGTTACCTGTATGGAGATTTTAGGTAAGAGACTGCCTCAAGAGTTCAGTGCTAAGATAAATATAATTGAAAGCTGTGGAGGATCTTTGTCTTGGGATAAATTTGGGAACCTGGCATCATTTAAGTCTTAAATTTCTAATGTATCTGTAAACTTTAAAAGTTTAATATAATAGTAAATCCATAGTATCTATTTTCTAAATTCCATAATCAAAAACTTCTGAGAACACTTGAATCTACTTTTCAAACAGCTATTCAGCTAGGATTTAAAGTGACATTTCAGAATGAGGAGTGTTTTATGGAAAACTATATTTTAATATATATTCAGGATTATGTGGTAAATTTATAATACTTTCTAAAACCAAAACCCCATGAAACAAAACTTTCATAGGAGAAAAGAGCTCTCTGTTTTTCCCTAACTGCAATTGATAACACATATAACGTGCCCTGTTTTTAGAGGGAAATGGGTTGTTACTCATGATTTTTGGTAGGTATTCACTTAAAATCAATAGTAAGACTAAATTGCATGCATTAAGAAAACACAAAAGTGATTCTTGACACCTATGCAGGTGGGTCTAAAATACTGAGCAAATTCAAGATATCTACAATATCTGGTTTCTTTTCTTTTCTTGTGTTGGGGAGTGTTCTTTTGTTATTTGTGAATAAATAGGTTTTGTTTTCCACTTCGCTCCTCCGAGAAATTCCTTCCCGAACCCGGTATTTGGGGGAGGGGGTGGTTGGAGGTGGTTTTGGGGATTTCCCTTTCAGAGATTTCCCCTAATTTGTCCTAACCAGGACAGACTCCAACACCCTTTATACATTTTTCTACCCTGTATGGACCTGTCCATTTGAACCTAAAGTAAATGGACTCTGCGTTAAGAGGATGGGGTTAAGCAAAAGTCCTGAGACAGGTAGTTAAAACATCTTGGATGGTTAAGCACCACCTCATAATGACATGAAAAGCGATTGCCACCATCCAGAAGCGATGTCCACATGTCCATGGCCCAGTAGCACGACGCGGAACGGCCCAACCCTGTTTGCCAGCCATCGGACAAAGGCCAAGCGAGACAAGAGAAAGCAGGACAGCGGTATGCGATGAGGAGACAGCCCAGGGACAGTCTCTGTGCACAGCACGGTCACTGACCAGCAGTCCTCAAGCTGAAGGATGCTCGATTCCCCAGCCCCAGCGCTGGAGGTGGGCCACGTGAGAACGGGATCAGCCCGAATGCGGGTGCGGGATAACGGGGCGGGAGCGGGATAACGGGGCGGGAGCGGCCCCGCGCCCCGGAGCCTGCGGGCGCGCCCTCCCCCTGCCCACAGAGGGCGCTGTGCAGCGCCGCGCCCGGGCCCGGGTGAGCCCGCTCCGCTGCACCGAGCGGCTTCCGCAGCCCCCCGAGCTGCTCCGCCGGCCGGCGCTGCTCCTCCTGGCTGGGGGCGGTCGGGCAGGGAGGGCAGCGCCTCCGCCGAGCCGGCGGTGCCTGCTCGGCTCGCTCCGTCTCCGCTTTCCGCCTCAGCACGGGCACAGCGCGCCGCGAGCTCGCCCCGCCACAGGGCCCCCGCTCCTCGGCCCCGCCGCCCTCTGCAGCCTCGAGCCGGGATCGCGGAGCTCCGCGCCCGCCGCGCTCCCGCTCGGCCCCGCCCGCTCGCGGCCTGACGCCGAGCACCCCGGGAGCTGTAGTTCCTTCTCCCAGAGCCGAGGGCGGGGGACCCGGGCAACAGGACTACGGCTCCCGGGAGGTCACGGGAGAGAGGGCGGGGCAGGCCGGGGGCGGAGCAGGGACAGCTCCGGTGCTGATCTCGACGCGGGTTTGCCGGCAGAGCCGGGCGGGCGGCGGCGGCTCTTGGCGTGCGGCAGCGAGCGGCAGCGGGCGGGCGGCGGGGCCGCGCCCGGCGATGAGGCACGAAGCGCCCATGCAGGTCGGTCTCCGGGCCGGAGCGCAGCGAGGGGTGCGGCGGGCGCGGTGCACCGAGAGCCGGGACGGGGCAAGAGCCCCTCCGCCCGGGCCGCCGGGCCGCCTCTGCTGCTGCGGGCAGAGGGTGAGGGACACCCTCTGCCCGTGTAGGGGGCCCGGGGCATGTGCGAGGGGTCGTGTCCCCGGCAGGGAGGGCCCGACGCGGGGCAGCGGGTGGGTTTCGAGTCCCACTCGTGCACATGGAGTGGTGTTTTTCAGATCCTGCCCCCGAGCGCCGGCCGCAGCTCTCCTGGGACCGCCTGGCTGTCAGGGGCTGGGTGGTGAGCCGTACCGAGGGCCCGCCGAGGTGCACGGGAAGTTGGCACGGTGCCTCCACCTGTGCAGTCGTGGAGCAGTTGTCCACCTACACCGGGGAGAGGTGGCTCATGGCTAGGGCTGGGGGGTAGCCAAGAGGGGCCCCCTCTCAGTTTTTATGTATGGAAAGATCATTTCAAAGGTGGCTGAGGGGAGGAAAAAATTAAGAAGTGGGACATAATTTGTAAATTATCTCCTTTCTCAAGGAAAGTAGTGAAAACAATTTTCCTTAGTTTTTCATATCCTGTTGTCACTGGCAGTAGGTGTGTCTAGACAAGGTACATTTATAGCAGACACATCCAAACACAATGGAGATGGGCAACAGCAAGCCCTTACAGTGGGCTGCTGCTTACAGATATTTAAGAAGTTATTATAAAATTATGATAAAAAGGCCAAACAAAGCTATTAGATACAGGAGTTTGCATGACAATTCAGCTCCTATCACTCATCAAAATTATTAAATATGTCAGTGTGAGCTCATAGTAGAAGCACTGGAGCACAAGAGCCTGCCAAGCCACTAAGTCCGCAGAGAATCTCAAATACACCTTGTAGTTAACTAATCTAGCTGCATCTCGAGTCTGTAGTGCTCCTTCTGCCACTCCCCCTTTTTGGAAGTTTGCTGTGGAAGCTTGTTCACTTGCTAGTTAGATACTTACTAACCTCCAGCTCAGAGGCACTCAGTTTATGCTATTGATAAGATCTGCTGTCTGCTCCAATATATATCAGTCTAAATAGCTCTTATAGCATCATGACCAGATTACTGTCCGGAGAAATAAGCTAATGTTTTGTTCACTGGATTTTTGTTTGGTTCCGTTTTGTTTTTATTTCTGCCATAAGATAATATTCTTGTTAACCTTTCTGGGTGCTTTCCCATTTTAACTTGGCTTTCATAAACACACTTGATCAGAATTGTCACTAATGCTGTCTCATCAGTGCCCTAGACAGTGGCATTGGTATTTCACTTAGTCTCAGCCTGATGCAGCTTCTTTGGCAAACAAAAAGGTACACAGTCTTTCCTAGTCTCATGACTCTGGGTGCTGTGCTAAATAGGGTAAATGACAGAAAGCTTTAGCCATCTCATTTTCACTCTTTCATATTCCCTAGTAAATCTAAATGTATTTCTTCCGGAGCACCTGGGCTGACACAGCTTTTATTTTTTTTTCTTTTCGCAGCAGCACTATTTGGGTGGCCTCCTAATATTCTGTGTTATACTAACACTCTTAGGACTGTATCTCGTTTTGCCACTAATGCTACCTAGAGTAGGAATTAGAAATATGCTTTCTAAGATACCCTTTTTGTACACAAAGTAAATTTAGGTTAAAGAAAGAGAAATGAGGGATAATTCACAAGCTCACCACAGGAATCCAAGTTGTCAAAACTGTTTTTTACTACCTTACATTCTACTCTCCTGGGCAGCTCCTGGCAGTGTTCAGGCTAGTTTTGTTGATGTGAAGCAGGTAGAGTTTCTCTGAAGTATTTTAAACCTAAAATCCCAGTTTCTCCTTGGTATTCCCCAACTTTGCCTTTCAGTGTTCTGCTTAAAAAAACCCTTTGCATTTGTGACTACATGTTTCTAATAGTGCTGGGATACATTTACATATGTACATGATTCTGACCCCGTAATACCTTCAAGCAGATAGGCTTTTCCTGATACTGCCAAGTACATTAGTTTACAAGCTGTGCTCTGCAGATGGCTGGCAATCAGTAAATTCCAAATAAGTGGCCGGTGCATTGTCTACTGAACCTTGCTAATTCTCATTAATTGGTTAAAAAATAAATGATTAAGATTTGTGAGAATTGGCTCTGGTCTGCATCTGTGGATATCAATGTTGAGGTCACACTAAAAATACAACAGAGTAAGCAGCTTGCCCGAGATGTAGAAAAGAAGAAAACAAAAGCCATAGGACGCCTCTGAAAGAGTTAAGATTACAATCCAGTCGCTAGATTAGTCTGATATTTCACCTCAAAAGTAATTAATTTCTTCATGGCTGGGTTATTAGTTGCAGTGTTCTTATACATAGGGATTTTGGTAATATTTTAACTACTCTGATGATGTAAGTTGGTCTACGCATGAAAGACAACGATGTGCAGTGAGTTTCATTCACTTGCACATTCTACATACAGCTTGGTAAGTTAGAGTAATTGAATTTTTTCATTGTATTCCATTGTTTCAATATCCATTGATTATGTTTGGCTAATTATATTTTGTGAAAGGCAGAAAGATTGCCTTGCAAAAGGCTGCATATGCAGGAAATTCTGTTTTTACTAAAATATCAACTAAAGTCAGCTGCTGTATGGAAAGAAGTGTATATATTTCTACCCTGTATGTAGGAAAGAACCATTTCTCTTTCCACTGCACCTATGTGTGTATAAAGGCTGGTCAGTCAGTGCTGTTCCTCTCTCATCTGACCAAAGTGATCTATTAAAAAGGACCTCAGTTACCCCACTTTCAGAGGCAGGCTTAAGAACACTAGACAGAAAGAGAGTGTTGCACTTTTAAACAACTTAAAGTTCGCTTATCAGTCTCTATCCTCACTGTGCATAGACGGAAGACATTTTCTCTGGACTTCCTAATGATCTTTTCCTTTAAGACATGACTGTTATTAGAGTTTTTAAAAGGAACCACCTTATTCACGCCTTGCTAAAGGCGTGAAGGAATACATCTCAATGTTTTCAATGTCAGGCTTTTTTGCCTTTTGCACCATATTTTCCAGGGGCCAATCATCCTATACTAAGCATGCAGAGTGGGGTGCATATGTAAGGGCAAACTAAAGTTGTGTGCAGGCCAGGAGTGCCACAGCATCCTGCGGTGCTCAAGTAAGAAATCTGTTCAAATTGATTCTGCCAGAGAATGAGGCCTGCCAGGGCATAAAGAGCTGCATAGCCAAATGTTTTGTTATAATCATGAAGGTGGCAGGTAAACACAGTTTTTCTGTCATTTTTTCTCAACCTGGCTCTATTTTCACCTCTTCTTTTGTGATCAAGGAAACAGCTAAACATGAGACTTGGAAAGCACCTGGGTCTGAACAGAAACTCTTCTTAATGATTGGACTTGCCTATGCCATTAAATAATCCATGTTTAAGGAGTTTAGAGATGTGCTGTAAGCAGGAAAGCATACAAAGTTATCCTTTATTTGTCCTTGAACCATATTCAAACTGGCAACATGACTCCCCCTTTGATAAGGAGCAAGCATGTGAGATCTCCTGTCTATCAGTTTTCTGTTCATTGTCTTGAGCTTAGACTTCTCAGTTGACTCTCAAGTCTGTCCTAAGTCCTGTAGGAAATGGTTTGACTGCTTTTGGTGCTAATCAAAGTAATTTGCATTTTCTCTTCAGTTTTACCAAATAAGGGCAAAATTGTACTGAAGAGAAAACTCAGCGTGTTTTGTTGAAGGTGATGCTTGTTAAATATATCCATTTAACCTTTGGGAAAAGAACTTGATCAACATAAAGATATGCATTTTACTTCATTGAAAACAGAATATCGTAACATTAACGAGGTTTATTTGGTTCTCATCCATGTGTAATGTTTAATTACAGGTGGGAACACAGCATTCCTAGTGATTGCTTCCAACATAACTTCCAAAGGCGGAACATAGCATTGTCACAATCTTCTTCGTATTTTACATATACCTCCAATAGTAGGGAAAAGTACTGTCAGGAGTGAACTGTCATATTCTTACCTTGGGAAGTGGATTACAGTGCATTGCATACTTAATTTTTAAGTCAGCAGCTTGCATTTAAGAAAGAGAAGCGCTACAGGCTTGTTCAAAAAGTTCAAGAGGACCAAGCATATGTATTTCCCTTACAGTCAGCAGAAATACAGATGTATTTCTTTGGGATATCATTTAGATTGTAAGCATAATGTGGATTGTGCTTGGAAGAATTTGTCTTGTTTGCTTACTACAGAATGAGTGAGTTTGGGAAGTAATGGCAAAGTCTTAGCAACTGCACAGAGTTTGATGTTTCTTTACAGTAGTGCAGGCTCGTTGGGGTTTTGGACAGGGAGACTGGTTCACTAGCTAAAGTTAGTCTCTCCAAACAATTTCAATTATTATTACCTCACTAATCCTCTTGGAGAAATTAGTCCTTTCCTGTGCCTTTCCTACGCCTTTTGTGTCCTATAATAAGTGGACATACCCCTGCCCCTGAAATAAAAATAGCTTCAATTCTATGTTCAACATGCCTGTAATTCTGCCTTTGATACTGCGAGTAACGACTCTGTAAGTTTACGGCACACTGAAAGTGTTGAGTTTTTAATTTTTTTTCAGAAATGTTAAGGAAACTGCTGAATGAGTAATGCAGCTAACCACACTAATTTAGAGGGGCATTGAAATTCCTGTGGGTGAAATCTGTATTTAAAACTATCCACAGGAAATACATTATTACTCAGGAAGGCTGCACAATGTACATGGTTTAGCAAGACTATTATTAGAATCCAGGTCTCCTGATTTCCTTGCTCACTGAATCATACTGTTTCTGAAGTGTTAGGCATTAAAGTACCTGGGGATGAGTTGAAAGCTTCATAGGATTCAGGGCAGCAAATGGATGAAAACTTAAACCTCTTTTTTGTAAATCTTAAGCTGGTTGAAGAAGCTATGTGAAGGGCTTCCTAGGAGACGTGGAAAGATGTGAAAGGCTTCCTAGGAGATTCAGGAAAGAATATGATATTTCTCCTTGCTACAAGGGGTAACTACTGCTTTCAGCTGCAGCACAAGAGAGAGGAGTCATAAGGGGAGTGGAACAGCTTGCTGTAGTGGTCACACATCTGGAACCCACAGCCACTGCAGTCTCTGGTCTGATAGACCTCATTGACTTGTTGCAAACTCTTTGTAACATCAGCATGCCCTGTGTTATGCTGCTTTACAGCAGCTTGTGAGTAGACTCATTTAATCAATATTTGATTTCCTTTTTCTTGTGTTCTAAGCAAAATATCCCCAAATAGTTACACAATACAGGACAGTAATTAAAGTTTCCCTCTTTTCTATAGAAATAATAAAGCTGAAAGATTAGTCATGTGTATGCTTGACAGTATTCAGGTTTTAATTCTAAATCTTCATTGCATAGCTGTGGAAGAAGTGAATAAATTTTAAGGCCAATGCAAACACTCAGGTTGAAGCATGTAGGTACCCAATACTACATTTAATGAAGAAGGTAACACTGAAATAGAATTCTGAAAGAAAATACTCTCTACTCTATGATTTATGAAATACATGTCTGAAACTGAATTTTCTATTAAAAACTTTGATAGAAAATTCATTGCTTCTTCCAATGTCTTCTTCAGAGATTTTGGTCTCCACTCCTGTGTGCCTCTTCAGTAGCTCAAAGAAGCTGGCATCATGTTTTTGATGCTTTGAGATTATAAACATTATAATAACTAAACTATATAACTAAAACATTATACAGTAACTAAAATTTTGCTGAGAGTGTGGGTTAATGCACAGCTGTCATCCTGGTTCCAGTTGTCCTTTCTGATTGCCCAAATGCGTTCTGAGATGCCTAAATTAGAAATCTTTTACATGAGCTGCTTTTCTGTAAGCCTTTATGTTAGGTTATGGTGTCTGTCGTTCTGTCTCAAATTAGCATGCAAAAGTGTTCTTAGAATAATCATAATCAAAGAACTTCCACAGACTCTCAAAATACTTGATAATTTTTCTTGAAAACTTGGCTGAAACACTCCAAGTTCTTTATTTTTGCCATTTCTTTTTGAGCAACCTAGGTAGAACTTGGGTCATGTTTTCACTCTAATCTCTGCAATTTTCATGAAAGCCTAAGGTATACTTTTTATAAATAGAATCCATGATCTTTGAAGTCCCTAGAGCAAAATAGGTTGCTCTTTAACAGTATTCAGTAATCTGTGCTTATTCAGGTGTTTTATATGGATTAAAAACTGTATTTTAAGGACTCAGATTTCAAATGTTGATGTCATCCAGCAGGACCTTGACACAGTTGGGAGATGGGCCACTGCAAACCTCAACAAGGCCAAATACAAAGTCTTACACCTGGTTCATGGCAATCCCAGGCACACCCACAGGCTGGGCAGAGAAGTGATTGAGAGCAGCCCCATGAGGAAGGACTTGGGGGTGGTGGCTGATGGAAAACTCACCATGAGACAGCAGTGAGTGCTCCCAGCCCAGAAAGCCAAGGGAATCCTGGGCTGCATCCAAAACAGCATTGGCCAGCAAATTGAGAGAAGGGTTCTACCCCTCTGCTCTGCTCTGCTGAGACCCCCCTGAGCTGGAGCACTGCATCCAGCTCTGGGGCTCCCAGCACGATGACAAGTCCAGAGGAGGGCCAGGAGATGGTGGGAGGGCTGGAGCCCCCCTGCTATGAGGATGGGCTGAGCAAGCTGGGGCTGTTCAGCCTGGGGAAGAGAGGATTGTGTGGGGACCTCACAGATACCTCCCAGTACCTGAAGGGGCCTACAGGGAAGCTGGAGAGGGATTCTCTGACAGGAACTGGAGTGACAGGGCAAGGAGGAATGGGTACACTCTGAAAGAGGGGAAGTTTAGATTAGATACTAGGAAAAAATTGTTTACTGTGAGAGTAGTGAGACACTGGCACAAGTTGCCCAGGGAGGTGGTGGATGCTCCAGTCTGGTTCAAATCCAAATTAGACAAGGCCTAGAACAACCTCGTCTGGTGGGAGGTGTTCCTGGCAGCAGGATTGGGATCTTTAACATCCCTTCCAAACCTTAATATTCTATTAATCTAACTGCCACTTATGATGATGTTGCATTGATATTGCAAATTCAAAAAACTACAGAATATACTGGTAGTGGAAAAATATCAAGACTTTATTTCAGAGGTGTATATACTCACTATTTAATGGTATGATAACTAAAATCTGGTGAAGGAGGAAAAATACTTTGAATAAATCTTTAGGGATGGCAAAAGATAGCAACATACCTACAGTAAAGTAAATGGTTCAAGAATTTTATTAGATGTAAAAATTGCTAAGCTTCCGTTTGAAAATATACCTACTGTGTCAAAAGGAAGCATTGATCTCTTATTTCTCTCTTATACAAATGAAGCATCATTGTATTTTCAACATCAGTTCATCACATTTTCTGAAAACAAGTATTTTTAGTGATATACCAAGAATTGTCCCAGACTTTTAGAATTCATATTATTTTTGTTTTGGTACCCATCACCAGTCATTTTTACATCCACTATTGCTGGCAGAACTACTATACAAGAATCACAAAAAATAATTAGATCTCTGTGCATTTCTTGAAGTTCACATTGACGCATACTCATGACAAGTCTTTCAACAAGGTATTCTTCTTGAGCTTCATTGATACCTGGTACAAAAAACTCCAATAAAATTGAAATGTCTCCATTTTTTATTATAAAAGAGACAATAAGATATTTCTTTTTTATTTTGAATTACAGATGGCATCCGTTCAAGATTCCAGATATGGCCAGAAAGATACATCTGACCAGAACTTTGACTACATGTTCAAACTGCTCATTATCGGCAACAGCAGTGTTGGAAAAACCTCCTTTTTGTTCCGATACGCTGATGATTCCTTTACATCTGCATTTGTAAGCACGGTTGGGATCGATTTCAAAGTAAAAACGGTTTTCAAAAATGAAAAAAGAATTAAGCTACAGATTTGGGTAAGCTAAAAAATAATTCTGCGAATTAAGCAAACTGTAGTACTTCTGGTAGCATTTACACAACTGCAGGTTTGCACTGAGCATCATAACTCATATTTAGAGAGTGAGAGCATAGGAATGAAATAGTGGTTAATTATTTCTTGCATAGTTTTTCTGTCTTGAATATTAGAGTGCAAACAGTATTTTTAAGGTATTGAAGTACAATTCTTTATCATTAATTAAATTCCTTTTGGAAATAATACAGGTCGACACATATTAATATCTGTGTAGTGAGCTATAAACGTCTGTGCAATAGGTAGACTATTTAAACTGATACATGTTAAATAAAAGTACCTCAAAACACCAATTTTAAGATCTAGTGTCTTCCCATAAAAAATCATGAATGCATGTGTGAGCTGTAATGGTTTGTGCATAACAGAAGGCATCATTTTTTGCACTGTCATCCTGATCACCTGAAACATCTTCCATCTTCTGTTGAGGAAGGAAACTTGTGCAAAGAGATAGTGTTGCCCAGGCGTACAAACCCTGTCATTCCTTGCCTGTGCCTTAGAGACAGTAGAAAGATACTCAGTGGAGAAAAATGAGATGAGAGGGAATAGGTTTCCTTTTCCACCAGTTCTCATCAAAAATAAATGATAGCCAAAACTTATTCCATAGAATAATAAAATATTCTGAGTTGGGAGAAACCCCACTTCTGGGCCTGCAGAGAACCAACACAACAATCACTCCATGTGCCTGATAGTTCTGTCAAAAACTTCTTGAATTCTGGCAGATTTGGTGCTGTGACCACTTCCCTGGAGACCCTGTTCCAACACCCAAGCACCCTCTGAGAAAGGTGAAAAACCTTTTCCTAATATTCAACCTAAAGCTCCCATGATACAGCTTCATGCCATTTCCTTGGGCTCTGTCACAGGTCACAGAGAGAAGAGGTCCGTGCCTGCCCCTCCTCTTCCTCTCACAAGGAGGTTGTAACTGCAGTGAGGTCTCCCCTCAGTCTCCTCCAGGCTGAACAGACCAGGTGACCTCAGCTGCTCCTCATAGGGCTTCCCCTCAAGGCCCTTCACCATTTCTTCTTTGTATGTTTTCTAATACCTTTCTGTCCTTTTTGTATTATGGTGGCCAAAACCACACACAGGACTTGAGGTGAAGCTGGCCAGTGCATGATGCCTTGGAGTGGCTACCTGGAAGAGAGGCTAGACCAGATTAAGNAGACAGTAGCTAACACTCTATATAAAGTTTTAGAGTTATACATTAAAGTAGTACAGAATTTGAAAAATTTAAAAGCTAAAATCCTAAGGCGTCATTCCCCTGAAAGCCACAATTGCTCTAGGCCAAAAGAATGCAGAGCAAAGTAGGAGAATCCCTTCCCTTGCCCAGCTGTGCCTGGTGCACCCCAAGACATGGCTGGATTTAGGACAGATTCACTGATACATCCCCTCATTCTTGGATGATAGGGTGATACTAAAAGGAGAGGGAAAAATAGCAAAACCTTTAGTAATGTGGAGCTAGACCTGAAGATCTTCCTGGTGTGCTTGAGGACTTGGAGCAGTGTTTCCTTTGTGAAGTGTTTGTAAGACCCTTAAATCTGTAAACCCCAGATTTTCCTTTTATTTTTTTTTTTAATGAATATGAATAATTTAAAATTCATTTAACAATAGGCAGCCATTTAGTCTCAGAAAATCTTCATTCAAATCTGACCAGTTCATCGAACATGCTTTAAACAGCAGATAAATTGAATATTTTCTTAATATAGTACAATGGAGAATTTTCCAGGGCTCTCTAGGCTCTATCTGATTAGGTTTCAGCCCTTGGTATCTCAAATAATTTATTGTTCTGTCCCCTCTAGGAACTAGAGCATAGACTTTTAGCCTCTCAATGATTTTACGCTTAGGTTATCACTATTGTCATTATTACAACAGTGGTGTATATATGTATAAAACACTTCAAACACTTAAAAAAAAATAACATGCTGATTTCATTTTAGTAGTTTAATGTTGGAGATTGCAATGACAGAACCTTATTATTTTTTTATAACAGAGCAATAAAATTGTGTTCATATTACTGTTTTTACACTGTTCTTTTAATTAACAAGTAACCATTAGGTAGGTTTTATTACTCATGTCTTTCCTAGCAAAAGCAGCAATGTTAGTTTACAAGGTTGTCATGTGATTAGTTTGACACCAGTATATTTTTTGCCTCTCCATGTCACAAATATGTGCTTAGCTCAAAGCTGTCCAGTGATCTAGATGTGTTATGGTCTATCCCTGGCATAGATAGGATGTAGCAGCTGTATTCTTTCCAGTTGTAGCAAAATGTATTTTGTTGTTCTTTGCATGGCATTAAAATCAGAGTCCAAAGAGGCTATGACAGTTCTTGCCTGAAAAAACCAAAATGATTGAAACAAACCCAAGAGCTCCATAAGGAAGAGGAAACAGAGGATCAGAGCCTAGGAGAGACCTTCCTATTTGAAAAGTCATGTGCCGGGATGTGGGGTTAGAGACAAGACTTCAGATCACACTTTCATAGGAAAGAGTTTTAATCCAAGCCA